>JAXIVJ010011167.1:0-44468 GCA_036785665.1 Chirona hameri
ATATATATATATATATATATATATATATATATATATATATATATATATATATATATATATATATATATATATATATATATATATATATATATATATATATATATATATATATATATATATATATATATATATATATATATATATATATATATATATATATATATATATATATATATATATATATATATATATATATATATATATATATATATATATATATATATATATATATATATATATATATATATATATATATATATATATATATATATATATATATATATATATATATATATATATATATATATATATATATATATATATATATATATATATATATATATATATATATATATATATATATATATATATATATATATATATATATATATATATATATATATATATATATATATATATATATATATATATATATATATATATATATATATATATATATATATATATATATATATATATATATATATATATATATATATATATATATATATATATATATATATATATATATATATATATATATATATATATACATATATATATATATATATATATATATATATATATATATATATATATATATATATATATATATATATATATATATATATATATATAGCACATAGATGTACATAGAAGAGACCATTACATTTCTAACGTTTCCGCAATTTGAATCTTGTTTCTCGCAAGAAATACAAATTAACGTAAATGTAATCTTACCACTAACAGCGATCACGCCAAGGTCAACCTTGTTGAACCTTGCGCCACCCCATGCATCAGGGCATGCAGGCATCAGGGAACCCCATGCATCAGGGAAGATCAGCTGACTATCCATTGCGGAAGTTGAATCGCTACTTTTGCGTCAAAAAGAAGCTCGGCTGTGCCATCACATGACAATATTCATAGGAATACATTATATTAATCACGTAAATAGAAAAGAAACTTCAGTTCTAAAGAATCGCAGTTTTAAGGGAATGTGGTTATTACAACTATAGTTTGCATCGCCCTTACCCAAAGAACAGTTTTACCTATTCAATTTCCATTTTGCACATTGCAATTTGATTATGCCAATCATTCATTCTTAGTGTCAAATGGAACATTATCTACCGACAAACGACGAACATGGCTGCTCAGTGACGAAATCAATCTTTAATCAGCCAAACAGTTTTGAAGATGCCGAATGGTATGCACAATGACGCATTTATTATGACCATTGACGGAATCGCGTCCAGCCTGTTTTGCAGATCGGACAACCTGTGGCGGAGTTTATCAAAGTGTTTTGCTCAATGACGAAGTGCCAAATTTGCTGCTGAATAGTTATCGAACTTCGGCCAAAAGCAAACGAAAAAGGTGTATTTGTATATGTAGTGCTGGTGGGAATCATGCACTTGCTGCCTTAACTCCTAAGTTTTGCAAGGGAAATACGAGTGAGCACGGCATTCGAAAGTGTCTAATTAAAAGTGAATAAGTAACCTATAGTAACCCACCATTGACCGGGGGGGGGGGGAGATATTGCCCCCTGACGAACTTTCGCAATACCTAAAAAACAAACAGCGCTTTCAACGCTAAACTTCGGATACCTTCTTCTACATCAATGTTACGTCTTCCGAGCAAAAATGAAGCAATTTCGTTGAAAAATGTTTGAGATATAGCAAATTTAGTGACGTCACTACACACGAGTTTGACGGTAAAATCCGCTAAACTTTAACAGGCCGTACAAAGACCATTAACAAAAATGCAATCTAAAAACGTCAAACATAGCAAATTACAAGAGCTACAAAATGGCTATCTCGGAGTTTCGAAATGTTTGGTTTTTGACCCCCAAAAAGTAAAAAATACAATAAAAAAAATCCCTCAAAATCAAAATCTTCAAATATTTTCAAAAAAACGGACTTTACCTATGTTGTAGAACCATATATAGACAATACCCAAACCAAGTTGAAAAGCAATATCTTTATTTTTGACTGACTTGTGGCTCCCTTAGTATGAGTAACTCATGGAGTCATATTTTGAAATGGATTTTGTTGGCTTTTAGTGACCAAATACAGACAAATAAATGCCAGCACTGTATTTCTGAGACAAAAATGGTCTAGCAACATGATTTTTTATTTATATTTATAAATTTAAAATTGTTGCCTTATGTGATCTGACCTTGACCTGAGCTTGACACTAGCTTCAATTAAATGAGGTTGGATAGTAAAATGATTATAACTATCGAATTCTACGTGTAAAATAGCCCATACAAAATTTGTCGCATGACTTTCGTAGATCTGCACATAGTGACCTTTTGTGACCTGACCTTGATCATTATCATTACCTTTGTAACAATGTCACTTTAGCTTATGCGGGATGTGTATTATACCTTTGGGTGCATTTTGGGTGATCATGGTCGCAATGAAAGGCTTTGGATGGAAAGTATGGTCCATAAACTCAAATGCCTCGATTTTTATCTTTGACCCGACCTTGACCTGATGTGACCTCAATTGGAAAATTTAGAGTATGTTTTCGATGCGTCTCATTGAGATGTTACGAATGCCGCCTTGCGCGTCCGTTGTTGAGTCAATGCCGGGTTAATAAGGAAATAATGAAATTTCACTCACACCACTTGTTGGCTTAGTAATACTATCGCCTCATGTCATTTGATGTAAAGGCGTTAGCTATGATTTTTGTATATATTTTATAGTGTGAAATAGCTTAGCCGAGGCCTTCAAACACGCATATTGTTCATCGCGGATCGACAAATGTCGTAACACCAAACAAATGTTAAAGGGACTGTCCCACCCTTGTGAAAGTTGTCGAATCACACTTAATTGTATGTCTACATGTCAGGCGAGGTCAGCTGAACATGTTCGTGAACTTTTTTTCTCTCGAAATAAATGCTTATCTTGCAAGATATTCAACTTTTTGTTTTTAAGCGGAAAGTTGGGGGTGGTGACGTCATTATGCTTTTGTTAAATAAGAGGGAAATTCTTTGTGCTGCCAAATATATGGCACCATTTTTTGTCGACATCTATTGCGCAGAAAAAAGCGAACCACCCGGTGTTTAGATTGGCTTAGATTGCGAACCACCCGGGGATCGAGAAATGAAAGACGAAAATATTCCAAGGCTGACCTTAAAACAAGTCGACTATCATTACCAGTTGGGTAAAGAGAGACGAAGCTGTCGGTTTAGAGGCCCTATTCAAATACACATGGGCCTTATTTTTTTACAGATGTCAATAGCAAACTGGAATATCTTTTTGATTAGACCATTGTGGTTGTTTTAACTGCTACCATACTTAATTTCAATGTCAAGCCATGCAAATGGCTATCTCAACTCAAGTCCAATGTTAAGGTGGGATAGTCCATTTAAACATGATCAGACAAAAACAGCTGACCGAAGTGGTTCGATTTTAGAGGACCGGCGCGGAGCACATTTAAAACAAATTATTTTGAGATACACCCGAACAATAGACCGCGCGACAGGTGTGCGGGGCTCGATCAGATGAACACAACACAGGTGTGCATGTCCCAAACACAATAGAGGCTATTCACATGCGCGCTAAGTTTGTATTCGTCGTGTGTTTATTCATGACACACATCTCTGCGTGTGTGACGCCTCAGTGAAACCTAACCACTCGTGTGACCCGGCTGCGGCCCTGCCTGAGCAGGTTTTTGGTGGGACTGCCATGGCGATCCTGACTGCGGGCAATTTACGCACCGCACTGCTAATCATATGGTAACCAACTGGGCCTGTGAGTGTGGACCCCGCGGTGTCTCCTGCCTCCACGACCCCCTGTGAGCGAGTTGGCGCAATCGCGGCCCAGTTCGCCTCCCCTTCGCCCCCTCTTCTCCGCCCCCTCCCATTAGAGCAGCTGTCGATATCATGGATACTGCATTAAGTGGCTCTGGGTGTCATAGGTCATTAAGTGGCTCTGGGTGTCATAGGTCATTAAGTGGCTCTGGTCATAGGTCATTAAGTGGCTCTGGTCATAGGTCATTAAGTGGCTCTGGGTGTCATAGGTCATTAAGTGGCTCTGGGTGTCATAGGTCGCCCATTCACAGACCAATTATCATGGAGGTCATCCACATAACGCAGTGGTGGGCGGGGTGTCGTGAGATGTGTAGTCAGATTCGGGGAGGTACAGTCGGCGCTCCAGGGTATCGGTCACCTTAAACCTGGCTCCCGGTCCGGCCCCTGCCTCCAGCTCTTGGCCCCCGTCCCGGTCCCGGTCCCGGTCCCGGTCCCGGTCACAGTCCCCGTCCCGGTCCCGGTCCCAGCCTTCTCCCCCGCCCCCGCCCCAATCCTCCAGCCTTGGCCCAGGACGCCCGGCCCCGCCCCAGCCCTCCCGACCCCAGGGTTCCCGGCCCCGCCCCAGCACGGGAGCAGTACACAGTACACACCTCAGTACATAGTACACACGGGAGCAGTACACAGTACACGTCTCAGTACACAGTACACACCTCAGTACACAGTACACACCTCAGTACATAGTACACACGGGAGCAGTACACAGTACACACCTCAGCAGTAAATATCTCCGTCTCTGCGGGCTGCCTCCGTCTCGAACGGTCGGACAGCAATCAGGCCAGCATGCTGCCTCGCCGTGACACAGTTAGCGCCCCATTATAATGACGTGGATAGATGCGGGGTAGTAATGCTAGTGGGCGTGAGCAGCCAATGGTAATGACTGGGCAGGTACTGCCGACGGGGCTCGATCAGATGAAAACAACAAAAAACAATGAAAACAAAACAATGAAAACAACACAACAAAACATGTCAGGCGGTCTATAAGAAGCAGGCGCTTCTTGTCAATGGATGATGATTTCCTCAGCACAATCTAAGTCACAGTGCAAATGCGATGTGAACATGAACAATGAACAAATGAATAATGTTGAATTGCACAACACTCAAATCATAAGTAGCTCATGACTTGACATCTGACAATAATTGAATGTTGTAAGGATCGCTTTGGAATGAGATTCACCGACCGAAGCAGCACCGACAATTTCAGTCCGGCGCCTTTTGCGAACACCAGCGCAACTAAACAAAACATATTCCTAGGGAGCAGGAGCCCATACACACCTGCCGGGCTGCGATATGCTTGTGGTAAGCTAGCCTGCCACGAAGAACTAAGCATTTCCCGACTTATTTACTACCTACCCCACGTACTTTTTGGATGCATCTGACGACATTTGCCAATCACCGTTTACCAAACACTGTCAGGGGGTTGCATCACCATTATAATGTGGTTGCTGCGACATGGGTGATTATTCCATTATCGTAAATGGTTTACGCCAATGACTGGAAATGACCACTGGAGCGGTAGCATGAATTTCAACCCAATGTCGCCAGATTCTGCACGTGAGACGGCGTGGTTTGGAGACGTTCAAGGGGATAAGATCAATCATATTTAAACGAAAATATTGACCTTTTAAGATATTTGTCTTGTTATCTATCTGCATTATATTGTGCCACGTGTAATGTATTAAATTTATCAAGTCTCGATTTAAAAGTGAAATAGCAACTTTTTATATTTCGAAAATTTAATTTTAGGAAATTTACAAAACGGTACCTATATATATATATATATATATTTGTATTTACCTATACCTATACCTATACCTACCTACCTACCCACCTACCTACCTACTTACCTACCTACCTACCTACCTACTCACCTACCTACCTACCTACCTACCTATACCTATACTTCTTTCGGAGTTAATGCTCGTTATTATCCTTCACTATTCGGCAGCACGACATATATGGCGATTTTCTTTTAATGTACTCAATGTTGAAAGGAGACAATAACTTAGATCATTTCTACGATATACGAAGCGTATGGACGACCAAAGTGAAGAGCAATTTGTGTACGCAAAATGAGTGATGACATGATGTTTAAGCTCAAGTAGACCAATGTCAGCGAATAATTAAATGATGTCAACATTTTTTTGCGCAATTATATCCAAATGCTACAAACGAAATGGATACACCAGGAATGGGGACGTCGAAAAATGGATGGTTTCTATGAAATAGAAAATAGATTGTTTCACTTCAATTTAAGGGTTCGAAAATTGCTTTTCACTTTGGTCGCCCATACACATGGTCATACACATCATCATAAAATGTCAAGTCATGTTAGGTTAGGTCAAGTCAGGTCAAGGCCAGATGACCTTTATGTAAAATATGGTATCGAACTTATTTTAATCATCCCAAAGGTAATAGGAAACGTTCTAGATATTCAGCATCCATTGCTCTGGGCTGAGACATATATGACCCCATAATTGACTTTGTGACGTCACTGTTACCTGACCTGACATAGAAATGACACCACCAAATTTTGTCCAGATGTGCCCTAGTTATTCATTTAGGCGTGTGCAAAGTTACACGTTGCTATCCCCACGCGTTCTGATGATATTGCCAAAGAACCGAGGGGGTGGGGTAAAAAAAACAGCCACTCGAAGGTGGCCGTCCGGGAGGCCCAGCGGCTGCCGGGTTCAGGTGGTTTTACCCAACCACCTCCACCTTACTAGCCCGATCGATGAGTCGACACGTCTAATTTGAGCCATAGCTTACAGCAGCTGCACGCCACCTCGTCATTATTCGTCATTATTCCCTGTGGCAAGTTATTTATTGGTGTGTATGGTAACCGTATATTGAATATTCATATAACCATTTAATTAAATCTGCATAAATCATTTGCAGGTACAATGATAAATGTCTCTTCAACTATATTTTGTTTTCGTGTCCTGACATTGGCCGCATGTTATAACATCGCACCATTATATACAATAAATATTGCGCACAGCCTCTCGACTTTTACGTTACCTTGACCTGATATGACTTCAGTATTACAAATCAAGTACCCGTCAAATGCGCAATGCTTACAGTTATCGGTCACTGTCTCTTATGTCTCGATATAACAATTGCTTCAAAAGATACCCAGAAAGCTGCACAGTGCACACCCTCAAAGCAATGGCGCTCTACAAGGATGCCAGTCAAAGACGTGTTCAAATGGACTGTAGAACATGATTTGATGACATTTATGATGATTGGACTAGACTAGCCGTCAATACAAATAAGGAAAACATCTGCCATGGCTTTACAGTGTTGGGAATAGGACGTTAGATCGCGTTTACATGTCAATTGACTTAGACAGTTGTATTCGTGCAAACCTTACTTTACTCTCGCGCAGGGCAGAACAGGCCAAAGCGACCTATTTTAAACAATAAATAGCAAGACGTTTGTTTTTAGCTTCTATATTGCAAAGACACTTGGAAGATAATTACACATAAATTATTTTTCACCCGCTTATAATTGTATGAATGTATGTGTGTGTTCGTACGATAATATGAAATATATGTATATTGCCCGCTTTTTGGGAAAATAAATTGAATGTTTTCCCATCTGAAGCTGTTTAACATCACTGACACTGACTGTCTCCGATACATACTTACATCGGACACATCCGCTCTGGTGTGAGGGTCGTACTGGGGGGCGGCCGCAGCCGCCGCCACCGCTGCCACCAGTAGAAACGTCTGAGAGGGACATCACAGGTCAGTTACACGGAGAAACAGCCGAGCTTGACAATCTGATCAGCGCCGGTGCCTAATTAAATGAAGCGTATGTGTAGTGAACTTCACTAATGCAACACAATGAGCGACGCAAACAGCACATGGGTGGGTATTTCGTCGAATTGATGTCTGATATTAACTTTGCGTCCACTTATGTGTTGTTTCCGTCGTTCATTGTATGCCATATTATCTTCGCGTTTATTCGTAAGATGTACTAAGTTTGCATGGGGCAAGTAAGATGGGAATCATTCGTCAACTTAAGGTAGAGAATAAGCTCAACATTTCTGAGGGAAACAATAGGCACTATCATAATGATAAGCATGCATTATATTTATATATATCCAATGAACATTTAACTTCCTTTACATTTAATGTCATAATCTTGCATGATTAATACAAAATATAAAAACGTAGACATAATCCCTAACGATCACTAATTTATTATAACGAATATCCCACATCTACCGTACTAGGTCACGCCATGCTCTCGAGACATACCTTCATGCTGTCTCCTCGGATGCCGACCAACTGAGTCGAGCCAGCGCCGTGCGGGGTCTATATGCCCGCTCGTGCCCCCCCCCCCCCGGCCGCCCTGTGGCGGCGGGAAGTTTTGCAATCGACTGACAGCGGCCGGGCACCCGGCCGACCTCTACCCGATGACCCCTGACCCTGTCGGTCGGCAGCAGCCGCCTGACGGTGCCGGCAGATCTAGGCGGGATTACAGCCGTCTGAACAGGCAGCAGAGGGGCCGACAGGGGTCCGGCTCGGGTCAAAAGCAGGGTGTTGGTAGGTAGGTGTTCCGCTGTGGTGTGTTAGCGGTGGATGGAGACTGGAGAGGTACGCTGTATAATCTGGGTGTTGATTGTGGCAGTCCTGCACAGAGGGCAATGCAGGATTCCTCCAATATGGTCAAGACGATTTAAAATACCGTCCAATCCAACGAGATTTTCAAAGAAATGTGTAAGACCTTTAACGCCTTATTCGCGTTATATTCTCGGCCGACAGTTGGTGCTCGATTTTCTGTCACGCCTAGTGATCCGGGGACTGGTGGTCACCCGTCACAGGACATGTGGCGGCCAAAAGCCATCATGGCTGGTGTCCACTGTCCAGTGTCCATCCACCCGCTTCCCACGGCCGGCATGTGAAACCATTGTTCAAATAAGCAGCTACTGATCACTAGTTCCTTTCTGTGCTGATTTTCCAACTCGTCCTCAGACCTCATCATTGTGATGTATAGGATCGGAGCGACCAAACGGACTCTTTTAGCTTTACTTTGTATACCGGTGTTGTTCTTGGACGCGAAATAATTTTGTGAATTTCCGTTCTTTAGCTGAATAGAGTCTCAAAACCGGAAACCCTGGTGAATTGCTTCACACGTACACTGAATGGATGGTAACTCAATCCGTCACACCTTTTGTTCTCGACTATCTCGTTTGTTTGTCACGCGACTGTAGATATTAACCCGCGCACTGCAGGGGCTTTGCGCCGAACACGAACTGCAGGGGGTTGATTTCCGCCCCCCCCTGAGATCTCAAAAACTACGCTACCTAGCGAGAATCGGAAAACGGCATTCGATAGCTTGATACATTTTCTATCGAAAGTATTTTTATTGTTTTAGGTCAGGTCAAAATTGAGGTCACCAGAGGTCATCAAAGGTCAAATTTTCCATTTTTCCTGTTTTAGGACATCGCTCCAGAAATACCCATATATCTCAGAAACTATGCTAGTTAGAAACAAACGGAAAAAAACAAACGCCAGCCAGTGCAATTTTCAATCGCTAAAATGTCCTCAAATTTGATCTCAGGTTAACATTTGAGGCTCCAGAGGTCAAAAAAGGAAAAAAAAACTGTTTTTGCTAAATCGTTTTTTGCTATTCACTTTTTATGTAATAAAGATAACGAAAACTGTTTACGTCATTGTGTTTATATTTTTAAGGCGCTTTGAATGATATACATGGTGATCTTGTTAAGTTAACTTAACAATTTGACCTCAGGTCAAGGTCAAGTGGTGACCCAAGTAGGGCATGTTGCATATGGGAAGACGTGTCTTGACGAGACAAACACATTGATGTCTGTTTTACTTCTCTATCTTCATTATGTCGGGAGTTATTGACAAAAAAGTGATGGTAACCTCGCATGACCTTAAATGACCCAATAGGGGTCACTGAACAAAACTTACACTTGGATCATCAAGAATATCCTATAATAACATGATCCAGAAGTAATTGGACTAATATCATGCATATCTTTATCATTTGTATATTTCCCCATTGACATGTTGGGGAAATTATGGGTTAATTAATGTTATTATGGGGAGGTTACGAAATTGACATGACCTTAGGTCACCGAAATCAAAATTCTGAGATAAACGAATTGTTAGTACGTATGCCCTCATGACATCCTGTGAGTTTCAAACTGATCGGTGCAAAACTCTGGCTTTGGCACAACTGCAAACATTTTTGGAGGTGGGGTTCTGGTGACCTGACCTGAGATGACCCTAGGTTATTTTTTTTCTCTTCAAAGTGTGCGCAATTGATGTCCTGATAGGTGTGCGAAAATCCGGCGGCGCTGCGCGCCGTCGTTTTTTTGCTATCTTTGAAAAACCTGAGGGGGGGGGGGGGGGGGGGCGGAAATCACCCCCCTGCAAGGCGCGGGTTAAGTTGTCCACCTGACAAAAATAAATGACACTTCGAATGCAGGCAAGAAAATCCATTCCCGCCCGCTCTTCATAACATTGTCTTGTTCATAACACTTATAAGTGTTATGAACCTGCCAATTCGACCGGCCACTGACCGGCCGCTGACTGATCGCCGTGCCTATGAGTGCATATGCACTCGAGTGGTGAGATGGGTATACCCTGCGCTAGGACATCGAAGACGTTTTTTTCACGATCATGATTTTGCATACGATATACACATAGAGACAAAAAATGTATGTCTTACGTATAATGCTGATTGACAATTATATATATATATATATATATATATATATATATATATATATATATATATATAATCATGAGTTTATATAGGCATGAGCTTGCCCTAAGGAAGTTACGCGTTTATCGCCCCTTATAAAATGTGTGTCTGTACCTCACTATGTTGTGATGTGCGACACAGTCAACCACTTATTTCAACGCGACTAACCCCACAATGCAGTCTCCAGATGTCCTGGTGTTTCATCGGTGTCCCTGGAAGACATGCAGACTGTACCGCAACAATTCAAGATTTTCGGTACATTTAACAGTATACCACTTTTTAAATAGCGAACACAGAACACTGGTCCACCTATCCGGCATGTGCAGGTGCAGGTACCTGTTGGATAATGAGCTGAAATGCATTGATACAATAAACTACCAAAGCACTTCCCATTATCTTGAGGGCCTATCAGTGGTCAGCAAATACCATTCCCGTAATATTTCTCATTTATAAAATAATATCCATCGGTAAAACATGGATCTGCAAATGCACCGTATACATAACCATAAAACATTTCTGACACAGTGGATATGGCACCGGATATAGTGGACATGGCACCGGATACAGTTGATATGGTACCGGATACAGGTGATATGGTACCGGATATAGTGGATATGGCACCGGATATAGTGGATATGGCACCGGATATAGTGGATATGGTACCGTATATAGTGGATATGGCACCGGCTATAGTGGATATGGCACCGGATATAGTGGATATGGCACCGGATATAGTGGATATGGCACCGGATACAGTTGATATGGCACCGGATACAGTGGATATGGCACCGGATATAGTGGATATGGTACCGGATATAGTGGATATGGCACCGGATACAGTTGATATGGCACCGGATACAGTGGATAAAACACCGGACAGAGTGGATATGGCACCGGATATAGTGGATATGGCACCGGATATAGTGGATATGGTACCGGATATAGTGGATATGGCACCGGATACAGTTGATATGGCACCGGATAGAGTGGATATGGCACCGGATACAGTGGATATAGTACCGGATACAGTGGATATGACACCAGATATAGTGGATATGGCACCGGATACAGTGGATATAGTACCGGATACAGTGGATATGACACCAGACATAGTGGATATGGTACCGGATGCCGATTGTCACTGTGTTTCTGGCCTTGGAACAGGAGACCTCTATAGGTATGTGACCCAGCTGGGGTTCTGTGCTAGGTACCGTGTGAAATGCGCCAACAGCTATAGGACATGCAGGTGCTCAGGTAATGCTTACCCACCGTCACCACTGAACCCTGGGGGCATGACGACAGAGACGGTGCCTTTTTGTCGCAGAAATATTACGAAACCCCAGAAAGCGCATGCGCAGCCGTCGCTTCTGTGTCTCGTCATGTTTCGCCCCTGATCGTCTAAATCGCGGTGACAGCCGCGGGCACTGTGGGAACGGTGGATGGGTGGAGTGAATCCCCTGGACTGCTGAAGGCGATGTTCATTACCATTGCCACGCACCAAGGACGGCCAGTATTCAGATGGTGTTCTCAAGGTTGCCAGGTGAGGAGTGGAGTGTTAGCCCTCGCTCTACGGGAGCTTTTTTCACCTTCGCCCTCCGCGGGTGGGGGGGGGGGGGGGGGGCTCCTAAAAAGACCCACCCTGTTAACTTCCAAACCAAACAACATAGAGCAACGAGGTAAGAATCAACATGTTGCCTGCCATGTTTGAAATCTAACGGCATGCAATTTTTAGGTTTCGGGTCAACGAGTGGCCTTCCAGGTCAAGTGAATAACCTCCATCGACCACGTCCAGAACAGCGATTTTGCTCTGTCAGAAAACCTCAAAATCAGAAATTGATAAATGTAAATAAAAAAGCATGTTCCTAAACCAATTTTGTCTCAGAAATACAGAAAAGGTAATTATTTATTCGTATCTGGTCAAAAATGTCAAAAAGTTATTAAAAAATGACGTCATTAATTTCTTACACTTAGGGAGCCATCACTCAGTCAAAAATAGATATTTCTTTGAAATTTGGTTTGAGTATTATCCATACTTAGTTTTCTCACATAAATTCCGTTTTTTCAACATCTTTGAAAATGTTAATTTTGTGGGATTTTTTTTTCAAACAAAAACAGTTTTTGTTCATTTTGAGGGTCAAAAACCCAAAATTTTGCAAATCTGAGATTGCCATTTTAAAGAAAATGAAATTGTATATCTTTTCTTAATTATGTTGGCAATTTTCTTTAAAACTCTGTTTTCTACACAAAAAAAAACATTTATCATTTTTTCACCAACATGACGTCATCAAAACATTATTATTTCTCAAATTTCTCAACCAATTTCAATTAAATTTGCACAGAATACGTATAATTGTTGTATACTTGGTAACTGAAAATTTCAGCCAGATGGACTGCATGTCTAAAAAGTTATGCAAGAAAAATATCAGGGGGGGTCGTTTTAGGACCCCCCGTAGGGTGAGGGTTAACTAATCAGCGATGGACTGGTACTTCACCCGAGCGTCACTAGCTGAGGAATGCAATCATTATTGTCTCCCTCGACAACCTTCGAATCTATAATCGCACCGATAAGCGAAAGGCGGCAATCGAAGGCTTTTAATGAGTCCCATCTTATACGATTTAATATATGACACATCTAATAAGTGCACTCCATCATAGGAGATGTATAATCATACGACAACGCAATCTGTCCATCTGCCATTGAACGTGCCACGAAGAAGGTTCCAGCCCCATTACTTGATGGACGTGTGCGACTCATTGAACTCGTGGCTCACGGAACGAAACGAAGTTGCGATGATGCAAACCAGATAGGACAGGTACGCATTGGAGTTGGACCCTTGCAAGACCTTCATCAGGGAATCGCGCTCAGCCATAAAACTGATGATTCAGCCTGGCGATTGATAAATTATCATGCCTTGTTTCGTTCCGGTCAGCGAGCTGACAGGCTGCTGTGATTGGGAGATGTCTGCCGTTAGTGTTGGATGTTTTACTGTTGTGTAGACGTGCTGCTTATTATTGTTGACGTAATTACTGTTTGTATTATAAATGTCCTGGTTATGTAATTTATATCAATAATACGAAGAGACAAATTAAACTTAACGGGTTTGATTGAATCATTCATTATTCAACCTGGCGAACAGTCGCTTTTTGTCACCGATGAAGATAAAACCTTTCATTCCAGTAAACAGACAGTGCCCCTCGAACTTACCTCTCATGCCGGGAATTTTCAGGGCGACTTCCAAGAGAAGAGATGATGAAGAGCCGGTGTTGCTGCTGACGGTATACAGTTTACCAGTGTTGCTGCTGACGGTATACAGTTTACCGGTGTTGCTGCTGAAGGTATACGATTTACCGGTGTTGCTGCTGACGGTATACAGTTTACCAGTGTTGCTGCTGACGGTATACAGTTTACCGGTGTTGCTGCTGAAGGTATACGATTTGCCGGTGTTGCTGCTGACGGTATACGATTTATCGGTGTTGCTGCTGAGGGTACACAGTTTACCGGTGTTGCCGCTGACGGTATACGGTTTGCCGGTGTTGCTGCTGACGGTATACGATTTGCCGGTGTTGCCGCTGAAGGTATACGATTTGCCGGTGTTGCCGCTGAAGGTATACGATTTACCGGTGTTGCCGCTGACGGTATACGGTTTACCGGTGTTGCTGCTGACGGTATAAAGTTTACCGGTGTTGCCGCTGACGGTATACGGTTTACCGGTGTTGCCGCTGACGGTATACAGTTTACCGGTGTTGCCGCTGACGGTATACGATTTACCGGTGTTGCCGCTGACGGTGTTGCTGCTGACGGTATACGGTTTACCGGTGTTGCTGCTGACGGTACACGGTTTACCGGTGTTGCCGCTGACGGTATACGATTTGCCGGTGTTGCTGCTGACGGTATACGGTTTACCGGTGTTGCTGCTGACGGTATACGGTTTGCCGGTGTTGCTGCTGACGGTGTACAGTTTACCGGTGTTGCTGCCGACGGTATACAGTGTACCGGTGTTGCCGCTGACGGTATACGATTTGCCGGTGTTGCCGCTGACGGTGTTGCTGCTGACGGTATAAAGTTTGCCAGCCGGGGCCGGGCGACCCTCCTGCTGTGGGGTGGCGGGAGTCAGCTGCAGAGGCCATGCTGTTAAGGTTAAGGTTAAGGGTGATGAGCTGGTCCACTCATGTTGATGGCCGCTGGGACAGCAGGGTGATGAGCTGGTCCACTGTTGATGGCTGCTGGGACAGCAGGGTGATGAGCTGGTCCACTGCTGATGGCCGCTGGGACAGCAGGGTGATGAGCTGGTCCACTCATGTTGATGGCCGCTGGGACAGCAGGGTGATGAGCTGGTCCACTGCTGATGGCCGCTGGGACAGCAGGGTGATGAGCTGGTCCACTGCTGATGGCCGCTGGGACAGCAGGGTGATGAGCTGGTCCACTCATGTTGATGGCCGCTGGGACAGCAGGGTGATGAGCTGGTCCACTGCTGATGGCTGCTGGGACAGCAGGGTGATGAGCTGGTCCACTGCTGATGGCTGCTGGGACAGCAGGGTGATGAGCTGGTCCACTGCTGATGGCTGCTGGGACAGCAGGGTGATGAGCTGGTCCACTGCTGATGGCTGCTGGGACAGCAGGGTGATGAGCTGGTCCACTCATGTTGATGGCCGCTGGGACAGCAGGGTGATGAGCTGGTCCACTGCTGATGGCCGCTGGGACAGCAGGGTGATGAGCTGGTCCACTGCTGATGGCTGCTGGGGCAGCAGGGTGATGAGCTGGTCCACTCATGTTGATGGCCGCTGGGACAGCAGGGTGATGAGCTGGTCCACTGCTGATGGCTGCTGGGACAGCAGGGTGATGAGCTGGTCCACTCATGTTGATGGCCGCTGGGACAGCAGGGTGATGAGCTGGTCCACTGCTGATGGCTGCTGGGACAGCAGGGTGATGAGCTGGTCCACTGCTGATGGCTGCTGGGACAGCAGGGTGATGAGCTGGTCCACTGCTGATGGCTGCTGGGACAGCAGGGTGATGAGCTGGTCCACTCATGTTGATGGCCGCTGGGACAGCAGGGTGATGAGCTGGTCCACTCATGTTGATGGCCGCTGGGACAGCAGGGTGATGAGCTGGTCCACTCATGTTGATGGCCGCTGGGACAGCAGGGTGATGAGCTGGTCCACTCATGTTGATGGCCGCTGGGACAGCAGGGTGATGAGCTGGTCCACTCATGTTGATGGCCGCTGGGACAGCAGGGTGATGAGCTGGTCCACTGCTGATGGCCGCTGGGACAGCAGGGTGATGAGCTGGTCCACTGCTGATGGCCGCTGGGACAGCAGGGTGATGAGCTGGTCCACTCATGTTGATGGCTGCTGGGACAGCAGGGTGATGAGCTGGTCCACTCATGTTGATGGCCGCTGGGACAGCAGGGTGATGAGCTGGTCCACTGCTGATGGCCGCTGGGACAGCAGGGTGATGAGCTGGTCCACTCATGTTGATGGCTGCTGGGACAGCAGGGTGATGAGCTGGTCCACTCATGTTGATGGCCGCTGGGACAGCAGGGTGATGAGCTGGTCCACTGCTGATGGCCGCTGGGACAGCAGGGTGATGAGCTGGTCCACTCATGTTGATGGCCGCTGGGACAGCAGGGTGATGAGCTGGTCCACTGCTGATGGCCGCTGGGACAGCAGGGTGATGAGCTGGTCCACTCATGTTGATGGCTGCTGGGACAGCAGGGTGATGAGCTGGTCCACTGCTGATGGCCGCTGGGACAGCAGGGTGATGAGCTGGTCCACTGCTGATGGCTGCTGGGACAGCAGGGTGATGAGCTGGTCCACTCATGTTGATGGCCGCTGGGACAGCAGGGTGATGAGCTGGTCCACTGCTGATGGCCGCTGGGACAGCAGGGTGATGAGCTGGTCCACTCATGTTGATGGCCGCTGGGACAGCAGGGTGATGAGCTGGTCCACTCATGTTGATGGCCGCTGGGACAGCAGGGTGATGAGCTGGTCCACTGCTGATGGCTGCTGGGACAGCAGGGTGATGAGCTGGTCCACTCATGTTGATGGCCGCTGGGACAGCAGGGTGATGAGCTGGTCCACTGCTGATGGCCGCTGGGACAGCAGGGTGATGAGCTGGTCCACTCATGTTGATGGCCGCTGGGACAGCAGGGTGATGAGCTGGTCCACTCATGTTGATGGCCGCTGGGACAGCAGGGTGATGAGCTGGTCCACTGCTGATGGCCGCTGGGACAGCAGGGTGATGAGCTGGTCCACTCATGTTGATGGCCGCTGGGACAGCAGGGTGATGAGCTGGTCCACTCATGTTGATGGCCGCTGGGACAGCAGGGTGATGAGCTGGTCCACTGCTGATGGCCGCTGGGACAGCAGGGTGATGAGCTGGTCCACTCATGTTGATGGCCGCTGGGACAGCAGGGTGATGAGCTGGTCCACTCATGTTGATGGCCGCTGGGACAGCAGGGTGATGAGCTGGTCCACTGCTGATGGCCGCTGGGACAGCAGGGTGATGAGCTGGTCCACTCATGTTGATGGCCGCTGGGACAGCAGGGTGATGAGCTGGTCCACTCATGTTGATGGCCGCTGGGACAGCAGGGTGATGAGCTGGTCCACTGCTGATGGCCGCTGGGACAGCAGGGTGATGAGCTGGTCCACTCATGTTGATGGCCGCTGGGACAGCAGGGTGATGAGCTGGTCCACTCATGTTGATGGCCGCTGGGACAGCAGGGTGATGAGCTGGTCCACTGCTGATGGCCGCTGGGACAGCAGGGTGATGAGCTGGTCCACTCATGTTGATGGCCGCTGGGACAGCAGGGTGATGAGCTGGTCCACTCATGTTGATGGCCGCTGGGACAGCAGGGTGATGAGCTGGTCCACTCATGTTGATGGCCGCTGGGACAGCAGGGTGATGAGCTGGTCCACTCATGTTGATGGCCGCTGGGACAGCAGGGTGATGAGCTGGTCCACTGCTGATGGCCGCTGGGACAGCAGGGTGATGAGCTGGTCCACTCATGTTGATGGCTGCTGGGACAGCAGGGTGATGAGCTGGTCCACTGCTGATGGCCGCTGGGACAGCAGGGTGATGAGCTGGTCCACTGCTGATGGCTGCTGGGACAGCAGGGTGATGAGCTGGTCCACTCATGTTGATGGCCGCTGGGACAGCAGGGTGATGAGCTGGTCCACTGCTGATGGCCGCTGGGACAGCAGGGTGATGAGCTGGTCCACTCATGTTGATGGCCGCTGGGACAGCAGGGTGATGAGCTGGTCCACTCATGTTGATGGCCGCTGGGACAGCAGGGTGATGAGCTGGTCCACTCATGTTGATGGCCGCTGGGACAGCAGGGTGATGAGCTGGTCCACTCATGTTGATGGCCGCTGGGACAGCAGGGTGATGAGCTGGTCCACTGCTGATGGCCGCTGGGACAGCAGGGTGATGAGCTGGTCCACTGCTGATGGCCGCTGGGACAGCAGGGTGATGAGCTGGTCCACTGCTGATGGCCGCTGGGACAGCAGGGTGATGAGCTGGTCCACTGCTGATGGCCGCTGGGACAGCAGGGTGATGAGCTGGTCCACTCATGTTGATGGCCGCTGGGACAGCAGGGTGATGAGCTGGTCCACTGCTGATGGCCGCTGGGACAGCAGGGTGATGAGCTGGTCCACTCATGTTGATGGCCGCTGGGACAGCAGGGTGATGAGCTGGTCCACTCATGTTGATGGCCGCTGGGACAGCAGGGTGATGAGCTGGTCCACTGCTGATGGCCGCTGGGACAGCAGGGTGATGAGCTGGTCCACTGCTGATGGCCGCTGGGACAGCAGGGTGATGAGCTGGTCCACTGCTGATGGCCGCTGGGACAGCAGGGTGATGAGCTGGTCCACTCATGTTGATGGCTGCTGGGACAGCAGGGTGATGAGCTGGTCCACTGCTGATGGCCGCTGGGACAGCAGGGTGATGAGCTGGTCCACTCATGTTGATGGCCGCTGGGACAGCAGGGTGATGAGCTGGTCCACTCATGTTGATGGCCGCTGGGACAGCAGGGTGATGAGCTGGTCCACTCATGTTGATGGCCGCTGGGACAGCAGGGTGATGAGCTGGTCCACTCATGTTGATGGCCGCTGGGACAGCAGGGTGATGAGCTGGTCCACTGCTGATGGCCGCTGGGACAGCAGGGTGATGAGCTGGTCCACTCATGTTGATGGCCGCTGGGACAGCAGGGTGATGAGCTGGTCCACTGCTGATGGCCGCTGGGACAGCAGGGTGATGAGCTGGTCCACTGCTGATGGCCGCTGGGACAGCAGGGTGATGAGCTGGTCCACTCATGTTGATGGCCGCTGGGACAGCAGGGTGATGAGCTGGTCCACTGCTGATGGCTGCTGGGACAGCAGGGTGATGAGCTGGTCCACTCATGTTGATGGCCGCTGGGACAGCAGGGTGATGAGCTGGTCCACTCATGTTGATGGCCGCTGGGACAGCAGGGTGATGAGCTGGTCCACTGCTGATGGCCGCTGGGACAGCAGGGTGATGAGCTGGTCCACTGCTGATGGCCGCTGGGACAGCAGGGTGATGAGCTGGTCCACTGCTGATGGCCGCTGGGACAGCAGGGTGATGAGCTGGTCCACTCATGTTGATGGCCGCTGGGACAGCAGGGTGATGAGCTGGTCCACTGCTGATGGCCGCTGGGACAGCAGGGTGATGAGCTGGTCCACTGCTGATGGCCGCTGGGACAGCAGGGTGATGAGCTGGTCCACTGCTGATGGCTGCTGGGACAGCAGGGTGATGAGCTGGTCCACTCATGTTGATGGCCGCTGGGACAGCAGGGTGATGAGCTGGTCCACTCATGTTGATGGCCGCTGGGACAGCAGGGTGATGAGCTGGTCCACTGCTGATGGCTGCTGGGACAGCAGGGTGATGAGCTGGTCCACTCATGTTGATGGCCGCTGGGACAGCAGGGTGATGAGCTGGTCCACTCATGTTGATGGCCGCTGGGACAGCAGGGTGATGAGCTGGTCCACTGCTGATGGCCGCTGGGACAGCAGGGTGATGAGCTGGTCCACTGCTGATGGCCGCTGGGACAGCAGGGTGATGAGCTGGTCCACTGCTGATGGCCGCTGGGACAGCAGGGTGATGAGCTGGTCCACTCATGTTGATGGCCGCTGGGACAGCAGGGTGATGAGCTGGTCCACTGCTGATGGCCGCTGGGACAGCAGGGTGATGAGCTGGTCCACTGCTGATGGCCGCTGGGACAGCAGGGTGATGAGCTGGTCCACTGCTGATGGCCGCTGGGACAGCAGGGTGATGAGCTGGTCCACTGCTGATGGCCGCTGGGACAGCAGGGTGATGAGCTGGTCCACTGCTGATGGCCGCTGGGACAGCAGGGTGATGAGCTGGTCCACTCATGTTGATGGCCGCTGGGACAGCAGGGTGATGAGCTGGTCCACTGCTGATGGCCGCTGGGACAGCAGGGTGATGAGCTGGTCCACTCATGTTGATGGCCGCTGGGACAGCAGGGTGATGAGCTGGTCCACTGCTGATGGCTGCTGGGACAGCAGGGTGATGAGCTGGTCCACTCATGTTGATGGCCGCTGGGACAGCAGGGTGATGAGCTGGTCCACTCATGTTGATGGCCGCTGGGACAGCAGGGTGATGAGCTGGTCCACTCATGTTGATGGCTGCTGGGACAGCAGGGTGATGAGCTGGTCCACTCATGTTGATGGCCGCTGGGACAGCAGGGTGATGAGCTGGTCCACTGCTGATGGCCGCTGGGACAGCAGGGTGATGAGCTGGTCCACTGCTGATGGCCGCTGGGACAGCAGGGTGATGAGCTGGTCCACTGCTGATGGCCGCTGGGACAGCAGGGTGATGAGCTGGTCCACTGCTGATGGCCGCTGGGACAGCAGGGTGATGAGCTGGTCCACTCATGTTGATGGCCGCTGGGACAGCAGGGTGATGAGCTGGTCCACTGCTGATGGCCGCTGGGACAGCAGGGTGATGAGCTGGTCCACTCATGTTGATGGCCGCTGGGACAGCAGGGTGATGAGCTGGTCCACTGCTGATGGCTGCTGGGACAGCAGGGTGATGAGCTGGTCCACTCATGTTGATGGCCGCTGGGACAGCAGGGTGATGAGCTGGTCCACTCATGTTGATGGCCGCTGGGACAGCAGGGTGATGAGCTGGTCCACTCATGTTGATGGCTGCTGGGACAGCAGGGTGATGAGCTGGTCCACTCATGTTGATGGCCGCTGGGACAGCAGGGTGATGAGCTGGTCCACTGCTGATGGCCGCTGGGACAGCAGGGTGATGAGCTGGTCCACTCATGTTGATGGCCGCTGGGACAGCAGGGTGATGAGCTGGTCCACTCATGTTGATGGCCGCTGGGACAGCAGGGTGATGAGCTGGTCCACTGCTGATGGCCGCTGGGACAGCAGGGTGATGAGCTGGTCCACTGTTGATGGCCGCTGGGACAGCAGGGTGATGAGCTGGTCCACTGCTGATGGCCGCTGGGACAGCAGGGTGATGAGCTGGTCCACTCATGTTGATGGCCGCTGGGACAGCAGGGTGATGAGCTGGTCCACTGCTGATGGCCGCTGGGACAGCAGGGTGATGAGCTGGTCCACTGCTGATGGCCGCTGGGACAGCAGGGTGATGAGCTGGTCCACTCATGTTGATGGCCGCTGGGACAGCAGGGTGATGAGCTGGTCCACTGCTGATGGCTGCTGGGGCATTTCACGACCAAACGACCAGTGCCTGACACCCGACCATTTTTTTAAATATTTTTATCAAAATGGGTGTGTAGGGTAATATTATGCGTAGAAAACGACTGCCACAACCTCTCGGCTTACGCGTTTTCAAGTTATCGCCTCGGTAATTTTTGAAAGTTCACTGAGCAAGGCTAACTTTGATGAGCTGTAACTCGTTCTCTCTTGATTGCAGTTTCCAATAACTGTATATTGTTAAAATGACAAAGGTATGACAACATTTTTGGCTATCTCATTTTTCAAAGTTTTGATTTTGTGATCTATGTTTGGGTCATTTTTGGTTACCCCTAGCGGATTGAAAGTCAAAAATATTTTGACGTCAAAAACATCTTCGATCAATTAGCTTGCAGTAACAAAAAAAAAATGGATGTGGTTTTTTTTACAAATATTTTATTTATAATTCCAAATATTGCATTGCATGATAATTGGGAGCAGATTCTGTCCCTTGCCCTAAATATACATCCTAGAGACTCAGGAACAGTCGCAAACGATTCGCCGTGGTTTTAACTAAATTATTTGTACTATTAACCCGGCATTGACTGGGGTCTCAGCAGAACACCATTGACTGGGGGGGGGCGTTAAACGCCCCCTGGTTATCTTCCGAACCAATAATCTCAGCGCGACGCCCAAGACGGCAATCGAAAGCTCTCAATGAGACAAATCTAAAACATACTCAAACATTTCAAAGTGAGGTAAAATGTCAATAGTCACGGTCAGGTCAAAGGTTTCGACGTATTTCAGTTTCGACGACACAATCGACGTATTTCAGTGTATGGGACATACTTTCCATCCGAAGCCTTTGATTACGACCATGATCACTCAAAGGGCTGCCAAAGGTATGATACACATCCCGCATAAACTAAAAAGATATTGTTGGCAAAGGTCAAGGTCAAGGTCAGGTCACAAAAGGTCACTATGCGCAAAATATCTACATTAAAGTAATGCAACACATGCGTTATGGGTTATTACCCACGTATAATTCGATAGTGATAGTCATTTTACCACCTGACTTCATTTACGTGAAGTTATTGTCAAGTTCAGGTCAAGTTCAGGTCACTGAAGGTCAAACTTTGAAATTGATCAATCTAACTAAAAAAGGAATGTTTCTGGACCAATTTTGTCTCAGAAATACAGTACTGGCATTTATTTGTCTGTATATGGTCAATAAAAGCAAAACAACGCAATTTCAAAATATGACGTCATGAGTTACTCATACTTTAGATGCCATAAGTCAGTCAAAAATGGAGATATCAGTTTGGAAATTGGTATGGTAGTTGACTACATATGGTTCTCTGACATATATTCCGTTTTTTTAAATAGGACATTTTTATGTTGTGAGACTTTTTCCTCTCAATATTTTTCCCCGTTTTTGGGGGTAAAAAAATAATATGTTCAAAAACCCGAAATAGCCATGTTGTAGCCCTTGCCCCTTTCTATTTTTTGACGTTTTTTAATTGTATTTTGCTCAAAATATGGCATTTGTACGATCTGTAAAATTTTGGCTGATTTTGGTGTAAACATCGTGTGTAGTGACGTCACTAAACTTGATATAACTCAAAATTATTTCGACAAAATTGCTTTATTTTTTGCACAGATGACGTAAACGTGATTTAGAGAAGGCACCCGATGTTTGACGTTGATAGCTCTATTGGCTTCCAAATTATTACGAAAATTCATCAGGAGGGCGTTAAAAGCCCGCCCCCCGTCAATGGCGGGTTAAAAGTGCAAAATATTCCCAGGGGAGTAGGAAGGAGACCAAAAAAGGGGTGAAAATTTGAGTGAACACGTGTAGAGGTTTTAATCCTTATAACTTGGATGACTTTCAAGAAAATGACTTAAAATTGTCCAGAACCATGTTTTCGATGATGCTGATCCCAAATATTTCCATTTTTTTGACTAAACAAAATAATAAACTAAAATTTTGAAACTGTATTTTCGAGTTTTTTTCTTCTTCAAATTTCCAATACGAAAAGAGTACTGAAAAACTAATCAACCATTTTCAATATCACATTCATCCAATAATCATCCAATTTCAACCAAAACGTCAACAAATGCCCAAAACCATGCCGTCATTGTGGAATGCCACAATATTGTGGCATGCTTTTGGGCACATTTTTTGCATTTCTGGGGACATTCCAAAGTTGATCTGATGAATTTGAATTATAAATAATTCATTTGTTTTCAGGATCCTTAATACATTTTTGTTTAATTGTTTGCAAATCATTTTTCGATTTTGTTTTTAATTTATCAAACAAAAATAGTTAAAATATTCAAGTTCAGCATCATCGAAAACATGGTTCTGGGCAATTTTAAGCCATTTTCTTGAAAGTCAGCCAAGTTATAGGGGTTAAAGCCTCTACACGCATTCTCTTAAATTTACACCCTTTTTCAGTCTCCTGGCTACGCCCCTGGGAAAATTTCACACTTTTAACAGTACAAATAATGTAGTTAAAACGACGGCGAATAGTTTGCAACTATCCCCGAGTCTCTAGGATGTAAATTTAGGCAGGGAGCAGAATCTGCTCCCAATTATCATGCAATTATAATCTTTGAAATTATAAATAAAATATTTATAAAAAGAACCACATCCATTTTTTTACTGAAAGCTAATTAATCAAAGATGTTTTCAACGTCAAAATCTTTTCGACTTTCAAGGCGCTAGAGGTAACCAAAAATGGCAAAACAAATAGATCACAAAATCATGACGTCACAAAATCAAAAATTTTAGACAGAAAAAATGAGATAGCCAAACTATTTGTCATATCTTAGTTATTTTAACAATATACAGTTTTTGGGAACTGCAATCAAGAGAGTACGGGTTACAGTTCATCCAAGTTAGCATTGCTTGCCTTAGTGACTTTTCAAAAATGCCCGAGGCGATAACTTGAAAACATGTGATCTGAGAGGTCTAGGACCGTGGCTGTCGTTTCCTGCGCACAAGATTACCCTATACATCCATTTTTATCTAAATAAAAATGGTCGGTTGTCAAATTTGGAGAAAAAACTGTCGTTTTGTGGTGGAATACCCCTGCTGGGACAGCAGGGCGATGCGCTGGTCCACTGTTGATAGCGCCCAGCTATTTTCACTGCATTGCTGCACCACTTGAGCTCCTTGGTTCACGAAAACGGTTCACTGCTGACTGCGCTCCCGCGACCGCGCCATGTCACGTGTACTGACGACTAGCCGACAATTCACTCTGACCCCGCCCGGCCGACCTAGCTCGGTCGCCGGGAGGGATCGCAGGGGCGCACTCAGGCGAACTGCGAGGGGTGCAATAGCGGTAGGTAAGACCATAAAGGCCGAAGGAGCCCTGTCGCGGTGACTGGATCCCTCACTCGATAATACAAATATTTAACAGTGCCTGATTCCTTTATCTGAAACGACAGACCTTTCTTCCATTCGTATTGCACGAACGAACGTATGAATGAATTAACTAGGCGACAGGCGGTTGTAAGCAAGTTAAACGTCACGGCAGGGGCGGGCGTATCATGCTTCAACACAAGAGCACGTTCAACTTTGTTTTCTTCCAATGCTACCGATGATCGGGATTTAAGCGATCGGATGGTAGGGTAGGGTGTCCCAGAAGACTGGTAGGCCCACGAGACATTTGCTTTGCAACGCTCTCTGATCCCATGAGCCCATCCTTTGGAAGCGGATTCGGACTGAACTTGTGAAGAAAATCCTAACATTGATGGTCCGGCAAATTGAATCTGTGACATGCTAGTCCTTGTGACTGCAACATGAGCAGGGGCGGCGCCAACGTGGGGGACGCCTCCCCACTATTGTAAGATAGTGTGGTATTACGATAGTGGAGTATTACGATAGTGTGGTATTACGATAGTGTGATATTACGATAGTGTGGTATTACGATAGTGTGGTATTAAGATAGTGTGGTATTACGATAGTGTGGTATTAAGATAGTGTGGTATTACGATCGTGTGGTATTACGATAGTGTGGTATTACGATAGTGGAGTATTACGATAGTGTGGTATTACGATAGTGTGGTATTACGATAGTGTGGTATTACGATAGTGTGGTATTACGATAGTGTGGTATTACGATAGTGTGGTATTACGATAGTGGGTATTACGATAGTGGAGTATTACGATAGTGTGGTATTACGATAGTGTGGTATTACGATAGTGTGGTATTACGATAGTGTGGTATTACGATAGTGCGGTATTACGATAGTGGGGTATTACGATAGTGTGGTATTACGATAGTGGGGTATTACGATAGAGTGGTATTACGATAGTGGGGTATTACGATAGTGTGGTATTACGATAGTGGGGTATTACGAAAGTGTGGTATTACGATAGTGGGGTATTACGATAGAGTGGTATTACGATAGTGTGGTATTACGATAGTGTGGTATTACGATAGTGTAGTATTACGATAGTGGGGTATTACGATAGAGTGGTATTACGATAGTGGTGTATTACGATAGAGTGATATTACGATAGTGGGGTATTACGATAGTGTGGTATTACGATAGTGTGGTATTACGATAGTGTGGTATTACGATAGTGTGGTATTACGATAGTGTGGTATTACGATAGTGTGATATTACGATAGTGTGGTATTACGATAGTGGGGTAGGTACCTCACTATCCAGGCGAACACTGCGATTACCACAGGCTTGTTGGTAGCGAGCAAGCCTGCGTTACTCCTCTCCGCTGTTGTGTCAGTGTACTGGAATGTACTTTGAGACACTGTCTTGCAGGCACCTCCCCAAATTACTAAAGTCGTGACGTCACAAACAAAATCAAGAATGTTTGTTAAAAATACGAACAGTTAAGTGGTAACTTTGGGACAAAAGGCAGTCTATGCTGTGTTTAAGTGTACTGCAAAAATCGAGAAAACACGCTGATTTTTAGGACTTTATATCTGCCCCATCTCAAATGAGATCGCCAGCTATTATAATTTCTGATCAAGGGTGAGATACAAGCATAAACTGCAGCTGGTGTTCAAGATTATCAAATCGGCTAAAATTCTGCAGCAGTGTTAACTGGTACACGATAGGCAGACGCAACAATAACAGTGAGGCTTTTGCTGTGTTTTTATTACGGATATCCACATTATCTCTAGGTTAGAATTGTGTACGTTTGTGGTGGGCGTTGAAATAAACACACATTCGAGAGAATCGCGCGCCAATATCGCAATACCACCTTGGCCTAACGAGCCTTGGGCATTGGGCAAGCGGCAATGAGAGAGAACCTTTCATAACCAGTGTTAGCTTTCTATGATTGACTGCAGTCTCCCTGTTTTCCGAAGTAGTGCAGAGCTATGCTCTTATTTGCAGATGCAGTCTCCCCGTGTTAATAGTGTACCTTACAGACGCCCGCAGGGGTATACTGTGCCTTATGACACAGTGTCATGCGGCACAGTGCACCCCTCCAGGTGTCTGCCGCCCAGCTATAAGGGAGAGACTGCATCTGTGACAATGAGCGTAACACTGCAAGGCCTCGAAAAAACGGGAGACGGCAGTTGTGCATGGAAAGCTAACACTGGCCGTGAATTTCCTTAGCTTTTGAATGACTGACGCTAACTGGCTGCTATCGTCAGGTGCAGACTTGTAAAATTTAAATTAAGGGATTCGACTTACACCAGTTTTGGCAGCAGCCCTTCGGGTCCGTTAACGTTTGGAGCTCGCCGCCGACTCACACTTCAGCTGAGACGCCATTTTGGTGCATAAACTAGGTATGTTCTTCACTAGAATATACCTACTTTATATAACCGGGCATGTTTGACTGTGTAGGTTATTATATAAATAGGTACTTTATAACCAGAACGTAGGTTAGGTATGTTCTGGTACCCAGAATATAAGCAGCTTACACACCAAACTTGCATCTCAGCTGAAATGTGCGGCAGAAGCCCCGATCTTTATCAAAACCCGAAGAGTTGCCGACAAGACGGGGATAATTTGAGTATGTAATGTGTTGATTCAATTATAACGAGTCTGGCCAGGTGACAGCAACTGTATAAGCTGATATCTTAACAACAGTGATCAATACAAATATTGCCACCATTCGCTGGTAATGTCGGGTTAACCAGAGAGTGGTGCCGTCGGTAGTGTAAATAGTACCATCTGGCACACTCTCCGACAATCCAGTTATCGTCCGCCGTCAATAATACGTTGCGTCGCCGTCGTCGGCAGTGGCGTTACTGCTCGAACCGTCGGCAGTGGCGTTACTGCTCGAGTCGTCGTCGGAAGTGGCGTTACTGCTCGAGCCGTCGGCAGTGGCGTTACTGCTCGAGCCGTCGGCAGTGGCGTTACTGCTCGAGTCGTGGTCGGCAGTGGCGTTACTGCTCAAGTTGTCGGCAGTGGCGTTACTGCTCGAGTCGTCGGCAGTGGCGTTACTGCTCGAGTCGTCGTCGGCAGTGGCGTTACTGCTCGAGTCGTCGTCGGCAGTGGCGTTACTGCTCGAGCCGTCGTCGGCAGTGGCGTTACTGCTCGAGTCGTCGCCAGTGGCGTTACTGCTCGAGTCGTCGTCGGCAGTGGCGTTACTGCTCGAGCCGTCGGCAGTGGCGTTACTGCTCAAGTTGTCGGCAGTGGCGTTACTGCTCGAGTCGTCGGTAGTGGCGTTACTGCTCGAGCCGTCGTCGGCAGTGGCGTTACTGCTCAAGTTGTCGGCAGTGGCGTTACTGCTCGAGTCGTCGGAAGTGGCGTTACTGCTCGAGCCGTCGGCAGTGGCGTTACTGCTCGAGCCGCCGGCAGTGGCGTTACTGCTCGAGTCGTGGTCGGCAGTGGCGTTACTGCTCAAGTTGTCGGCAGTGGCGTTACTGCTCGAGTCGTCGTGGGCAGTGGCGTTACTGCTCGAGTCGTCGTTGGCAGTGGCGTTACTGCTCGAGTCGTCGTCGGCAGTGGCGTTACTGCTCGAGCCGTCGGCAGTGGCGTTACTGCTCAAGTTGTCGGCAGTGGCGTTACTGCTCGAGTCGTCGGTAGTGGCGTTACTGCTCGAGCCGTCGTCGGCAGTGGCGTTACTGCTCAAGTTGTCGGCAGTGGCGTTACTGCTCGAGTCGTCGGTAGTGGCGTTATTGCTCGAGCCGTCGTCGGCAGTGGCGTTACTGCTCAAGTTGTCGGCAGTGGCGTTACTGCTCGAGTCGTCGGCAGTGGCGTTACTGCTCGAGTCGTCGTCGGCAGTGGCGTTACTGCTCGAGTCGTCGTGGGCAGTGGCGTTACTGCTCGAGTCGTCGTGGGCAGTGGCGTTACTGCTCGAGTCGTCGTGGGCAGTGGCGTTACTGCTCGAGTCGTCGTGGGCAGTGGCGTTACTGCTCGAGTCGTCGTCGGCAGTGGCGTTACTGCTCAAGTTGTCGGCAGTGGCGTTACTGCTCGAGTCGTCGTCGGCAGTGGCGTTACTGCTCGAGCCGTCGTCAGTGGCGTTGCTGCTCGAGTCGTCGTCGGCAGTGAGGTTACTGCTCGAGCCGTCGGCAGTGGCGTTACTGCTCGAGTCGACGTCGCCAGTGGCGCTACTGCTCGAGTCGTCGTCGGCAGTGGCGTTACTGCTCGAGCCGTCGGTCGGTGGAGCGATGCCGTCCTCGGCAAATTATGATATTGACGTCGGCAAGCGTCACTGTGCCGCGCTCCGTCGCTCAGGTGAGTTTTTCTGTCCCTGACAGCAGCAGTAGGGGTGACGGCCAACTGTTGGCCTCCGTCATCAAATGCGTGGGAATTTGCATGACATTGGTCGAGTAGTTACACATAATGATACTGAAATGGCCGATTGTCATTTTCATCCATCGCCGCAACATAGTCATTTTGGTTAGTCGTGTACCCAGTTTGCACCCATGCGGGAGCCAATTGTAACTCTGAGAAGCGTCTATCCCTGCGGCCGTAGCGCCCGGTTTTGACAGTGCCTATTCGTGCATCGACGAGAGCGGACTAGCGTGCATACTAGGGGTATCGGAGCGACTGAAACGACTTAAATCAGTCCGAAAAATCACACATATCCTAATTTTGCAGAAAATCGCAGTAACTTATACATGTAGGAAGGTCTTTTCCACATTGCTTTTTGATATAAAAGTAGGCGAAATCTGAGTATTTTAGAAAGCGCAAAATGACCTGATGAGTTGATGTGCCCTAAAGCCCCAATAAACAAACAAAATTATCATTTTTAGTTTTGTTAGACTTTCTAGAAATTATCCCTAGACCAACTTTTTGACCGCTCTCGACCATCGGTGGCTACAACTCACCATCGGTGATAGGTGATGTAGATCGGACACATTCGTAGTGGCAATCAGCCATTCAAAAGCGAAAGGAAATTCATGATTAGTGTTAGCCTTCCATGGACGCCTGCAGTCTCCAGGTTACCGAAGTTCTGCAGTGCTATGTTTTTGTGAGTGGGTGCAGTCTCCCCGTGTTAATTGGTTACCCATTGTATCAGACGCCCGCAGGGGTATGTTGTGCCGCAGGGCAGTTTCCCTTGTGTCTGGCGGCACAACATACCCTCCAGGTGTCTGTGACAACAACCGTCCAATAAACACGGGAAACTACATTGCCGCGTAAGAGCATACAACTAAAGCATTAAACCGGGCGACTGCAGTTGTTTATAGGAAGTAACACTTACCCTGAATTTCCATCGCATTCGAATGGACGGTGGCCATTGTGAATTTGTCAACACGTCACGTCATGTGTCACCAGCTATCGGCGGCGGCGTCCGGCCACTCTGGTCGATGCTCGAATGCTGGCTGATGCCAAAACCGGGCGGCATGGCCCCGCCGGAAAAGACGCTTACTTAGAGAGACACTCACTCGTCAGACGCTTACTTAGAGAGACACTCACTCGTCAGACGCTTACTTAGAGAGACACTCACTCGTCAGACGCTTACTCAGAGAGACACTCACTCGTCAGACGCTTACTTAGAGAGACACTCACTCGTCAGACGCTTACTTAGAGAGACACTCACTCGTCAGACGCTTACTTAGAGAGACACTCACTCGTCAGACGCTTACTTAGAGAGACACTCACTCGTCAGACGCTTACTTAGAGAGACACTCACTCGTCAGACGCTTACTTAGAGAGACACTCACTCGTCAGACGCTTACTCAGAGAGACACTCACTCGTCAGACGCTTACTTAGAGAGACACTCACTCGTCAGACGCTTACTTAGAGAGACACTCACTCGTCAGACGCTTACTTAGAGAGACACTCACTCGTCAGACGCTTACTTAGAGAGACACTCACTCGTCAGACCCTTACTTAGAGAGACACTCACTCGTCAGACGCTTACTTAGAGAGACACTCACTCGTCAGACCCTTACTTAGAGAGACACTCACTCGTCAGACGCTTACTTAGAGAGACACTCACTCGTCAGACGCTTACTTAGAGAGACACTCACTCGTCAGACCCTTACTTAGAGAGACACTCACTCGTCAGACGCTTACTTAGAGAGACACTCACTCGTCAGACGCTTACTTAGAGAGACACTCACTCGTCAGACGCTTACTTAGAGAGACACTCACTCGTCAGACCCTTACTTAGAGAGACACTCACTCGTCAGACGCTTACTTAGAGAGACACTCACTCGTCAGACCCTTACTTAGAGAGACACTCACTCGTCAGACGCTTACTTAGAGAGACACTCACTCGTCAGACGCTTACTTAGAGAGACACTCACTCGTCAGACGCTTACTTAGAGAGACACTCACTCGTCAGACGCTTACTTAGAGAGACACTCACTCGTCAGACGCTTACTTAGAGAGACACTCACTCGTCAGACGCTTACTTAGAGAGACACTCACTCGTCAGACGCTTACTTAGAGAGACACTCACTCGTCAGACGCTTACTTAGAGAGACACTCACTCGTCAGACGCTTACTCAGAGAGACACTCACTCGTCAGACGCTTACTTAGAGAGACACTCACTCGTCAGACGCTTACTTGGAGAGACACTCACTCGTCAGACGCTTACTTAGAGAGACACTCACTCGTCAGACGCTTACTTAGAGAGACACTCACTCGTCAGACGCTTACTTAGAGAGACACTCACTCGTCAGACGCTTACTTAGAGAGACACTCACTCGTGCCTTAGACGCTTACTTGGAGAGACACTCACTCGTCAGACGCTTACTTAGAGAGACACTCACTCGTCAGACGCTTACTTAGAGAGACACTCACTCGTCAGACGCTTACTTAGAGAGACACTCACTCGTCAGACGCTTACTTAGAGAGACACTCACTCGTCAGACGCTTACTTAGAGAGACACTCACTCGTCAGACGCTTACTTAGAGAGACACTCACTCGTCAGACGCTTACTTAGAGAGACACTCACTCGTCAGACGCTTACTTAGAGAGACACTCACTCGTCAGACGCTTACTTAGAGAGACACTCACTCGTCAGACGCTTACTTAGAGAGACACTCACTCGTCAGACGCTTACTTAGAGAGACACTCACTCGTCAGACGCTTACTTAGAGAGACACTCACTCGTCAGACGCTTACTTAGAGAGACACTCACTCGTCAGACGCTTACTTAGAGAGACACTCACTCGTCAGACGCTTACTTAGAGAGACACTCACTCGTCAGACGCTTACTTAGAGAGACACTCACTCGTCAGACGCTTACTTAGAGAGACACTCACTCGTCAGACGCTTACTTAGAGAGACACTCACTCGTCAGACGCTTACTTAGAGAGACACTCACTCGTCAGACCCTTACTTAGAGAGACACTCACTCGTCAGACGCTTACTTAGAGAGACACTCACTCGTCAGACGCTTACTCAGAGAGACACTCACTCGTCAGACGCTTACTTAGAGAGACACTCACTCGTCAGACGCTTACTTAGAGAGACACTCACTCGTCAGACGCTTACTTAGAGAGACACTCACTCGTCAGACCCTTACTTAGAGAGACACTCACTCGTCAGACGCTTACTTGGAGAGACACTCACTCGTCAGACGCTTACTTAGAGAGACACTCACTCGTCAGACCCTTACTTAGAGAGACACTCACTCGTCAGACGCTTACTTGGAGAGACACTCACTCGTCAGACGCTTACTTAGAGAGACACTCACTCGTCAGACGCTTACTTAGAGAGACACTCACTCGTCAGACGCTTACTTAGAGAGACACTCACTCGTCAGACGCTTACTTAGAGAGACACTCACTCGTCAGACGCTTACTTAGAGAGACACTCACTCGTCAGACGCTTACTTAGAGAGACACTCACTCGTCAGACGCTTAATTAGAGAGACACTCACTCGTCAGACGCTTACTTAGAGAGACACTCACTCGTCAGACGCTTACTTAGAGAGACACTCACTCGTCAGACGCTTACTTAGAGAGACACTCACTCGCCAGACGCTTACTTAGAGAGACACTCACTCGTGCCTTAGACGCTTACTTAGAGAGACACTCACTCGTCAGACGCTTACTTAGAGAGACACTCACTCGTCAGACGCTTACTTAGAGAGACACTCACTCGTCAGACGCTTACTTAGAGAGACACTCACTCGTCAGACGCTTACTTAGAGAGACACTCACTCGTCAGACGCTTACTTAGAGAGACACTCACTCGTCAGACGCTTACTTGGAGAGACACTCACTCGTCAGACGCTTACTTAGAGAGACACTCACTCGTCAGACGCTTACTTAGAGAGACACTCACTCGTCAGACGCTTACTTAGAGAGACACTCACTCGTCAGACGCTTACTCAGAGAGACACTCACTCGTCAGACGCTTACTTAGAGAGACACTCACTCGTCAGACGCTTACTTAGAGAGACACTCACTCGTCAGACGCTTACTTAGAGAGACACTCACTCGTCAGACGCTTACTTAGAGAGACACTCACTCGTCAGACGTTTACTTAGAGAGACACTCACTCGTCAGACGCTTACTTAGAGAGACACTCACTCGTCAGACCCTTACTTAGAGAGACACTCACTCGTCAGACCCTTACTTAGAGAGACACTCACTCGTCAGACGCTTACTTAGAGAGACACTCACTCGTCAGACGCTTACTTAGAGAGACACTCACTCGTCAGACGCTTACTTAGAGAGACACTCACTCGTCAGACGCTTACTTAGAGAGACACTCACTCGTGCCTTAGACGCTTACTTAGAGAGACACTCACTCGTCAGACGCTTACTTAGAGAGACACTCACTCGTCAGACGCTTACTTAGAGAGACACTCACTCGTCAGACGCTTACTTAGAGAGACACTCACTCGTCAGACGCTTACTTAGAGAGACACTCACTCGTCAGACGCTTACTTAGAGAGACACTCACTCGTGCCTTAGACGCTTACTTAGAGAGACACTCACTCGTCAGACGCTTACTTAGAGAGACACTCACTCGTCAGACGCTTACTTAGAGAGACACTCACTCGTCAGACGCTTACTTAGAGAGACACTCACTCGTCAGACGCTTACTTAGAGAGACACTCACTCGTGCCTTAGACGCTTACTTAGAGAGACACTCACTCGTGCCTTAGACGCTTACTTAGAGAGACACTCACTCGTCAGACGCTTACTTAGAGAGACACTCACTCGTCAGACGCTTACTTGGAGAGACACTCACTCGTCAGACGCTTACTTAGAGAGACACTCACTCGTCAGACGCTTACTTAGAGAGACACTCACTCGTCAGACGCTTACTTAGAGAGACACTCACTCGTCAGACGCTTACTTAGAGAGACACTCACTCGTCAGACGCTTACTTAGAGAGACACTCACTCGTCAGACGCTTACTTAGAGAGACACTCATTCGTCAGACGCTTACTTAGAGAGACACTCACTCGTCAGACGCTTACTTAGAGAGACACTCACTCGTCAGACGCTTACTTAGAGAGACACTCACTCGTCAGACGCTTACTTAGAGAGACACTCACTCGTCAGACGCTTACTTAGAGAGACACTCACTCGTCAGACGCTTACTTAGAGAGACACTCACTCGTCAGACGCTTACTTAGAGAGACACTCACTCGTGCCTTAGACGCTTACTTAGAGAGACACTCACTCGTCAGACGCTTACTTAGAGAGACACTCACTCGTCAGACGCTTACTTAGAGAGACACTCACTCGTCAGACGCTTACTTAGAGAGACACTCACTCGTCAGACGCTTACTTAGAGAGACACTCACTCGTCAGACGCTTACTTAGAGAGACACTCACTCGTCAGACGCTTACTTGGAGAGACACTCACTCGTCAGACGCTTACTTAGAGAGACACTCACTCGTCAGACGCTTACTTAGAGAGACACTCACTCGTCAGACGCTTACTTAGAGAGACACTCACTCGTCAGACGCTTACTCAGAGAGACACTCACTCGTCAGACGCTTACTTAGAGAGACACTCACTCGTCAGACGCTTACTTAGAGAGACACTCACTCGTCAGACGCTTACTTAGAGAGACACTCACTCGTCAGACGCTTACTTAGAGAGACACTCACTCGTCAGACGCTTACTTAGAGAGACACTCACTCGTCAGACGCTTACTTAGAGAGACACTCACTCGTCAGACCCTTACTTAGAGAGACACTCACTCGTCAGACCCTTACTTAGAGAGACACTCACTCGTCAGACGCTTACTTAGAGAGACACTCACTCGTCAGACGCTTACTTAGAGAGACACTCACTCGTCAGACGCTTACTTAGAGAGACACTCACTCGTCAGACGCTTACTTAGAGAGACACTCACTCGTGCCTTAGACGCTTACTTAGAGAGACACTCACTCGTCAGACGCTTACTTAGAGAGACACTCACTCGTCAGACGCTTACTTAGAGAGACACTCACTCGTCAGACGCTTACTTAGAGAGACACTCACTCGTCAGACGCTTACTTAGAGAGACACTCACTCGTCAGACGCTTACTTAGAGAGACACTCACTCGTGCCTTAGACGCTTACTTAGAGAGACACTCACTCGTCAGACGCTTACTTAGAGAGACACTCACTCGTCAGACGCTTACTTAGAGAGACACTCACTCGTCAGACGCTTACTTAGAGAGACACTCACTCGTCAGACGCTTACTTAGAGAGACACTCATTCGTGCCTTAGACGCTTACTTAGAGAGACACTCACTCGTGCCTTAGACGCTTACTTAGAGAGACACTCACTCGTCAGACGCTTACTTAGAGAGACACTCACTCGTCAGACGCTTACTTAGAGAGACACTCACTCGTCAGACGCTTACTTAGAGAGACACTCACTCGTCAGACGCTTACTTAGAGAGACACTCACTCGTCAGACGCTTACTTAGAGAGACACTCACTCGTCAGACGCTTACTTAGAGAGACACTCACTCGTCAGACGCTTACTTAGAGAGACACTTACTCGTCAGACGCTTACTTAGAGAGACACTCACTCGTCAGACGCTTACTTAGAGAGACACTCACTCGTCAGACGCTTACTTAGAGAGACACTCACTCGTCAGACGCTTACTTAGAGAGACACTCACTCGTGCCTTAGACGCTTACTTAGAGAGACACTCACTCGTCAGACGCTTACTTAGAGAGACACTCACTCGTCAGACGCTTACTTAGAGAGACACTCACTCGTGCCTTAGACGCTTACTTAGAGAGACACTCACTCGTCAGACGCTTACTTAGAGAGACACTCACTCGTCAGACGCTTACTTAGAGAGACACTCACTCGTCAGACGCTTACTTAGAGAGACACTCACTCGTCAGACGCTTACTTAGAGAGACACTCACTCGTGCCTTAGACGCTTACTTAGAGAGACACTCACTCGTCAGACGCTTACTTAGAGAGACACTCACTCGTCAGACGCTTACTTAGAGAGACACTCACTCGTCAGACGCTTACTTAGAGAGACACTCACTCGTCAGACGCTTACTTAGAGAGACACTCACTCGTCAGACGCTTACTTAGAGAGACACTCACTCGTCAGACGCTTACTTAGAGAGACACTCACTCGTCAGACGCTTACTTAGAGAGACACTCACTCGTGCCTTAGACGCTTACTTAGAGAGACACTCACTCGTCAGACCCTTACTTAGAGCGACACTCACTCGTCAGACGCTTACTTAGAGAGACACTCACTCGTCAGACGCTTACTTAGAGAGACACTCACTCGTCAGACGCTTACTTAGAGAGACACTCACTCGTCAGACGCTTACTTAGAGAGACACTCACTCGTGCCTTAGACGCTTACTTAGAGAGACACTCACTCGTCAGACGCTTACTTAGAGAGACACTCACTCGTCAGACGCTTACTTAGAGAGACACTCACTCGTCAGACGCTTACTTAGAGAGACACTCACTCGTCAGACCCTTACTTAGAGAGACACTCACTCGTCAGACCCTTACTTAGAGAGACACTCACTCGTCAGACGCTTACTTAGAGAGACACTCACTCGTCAGACGCTTACTCAGAGAGACACTCACTCGTCAGACGCTTACTTAGAGAGACACTCACTCGTCAGACGCTTACTTAGAGAGACACTCACTCGTCAGACGCTTACTTAGAGAGACACTCACTCGTCAGACCCTTACTTAGAGAGACACTCACTCGTCAGACGCTTACTTGGAGAGACACTCACTCGTCAGACGCTTACTTAGAGAGACACTCACTCGTCAGACCCTTACTTAGAGAGACACTCACTCGTCAGACGCTTACTTAGAGAGACACTCACTCGTCAGACGCTTACTTAGAGAGACACTCACTCGTCAGACGCTTACTTAGAGAGACACTCACTCGTCAGACGCTTACTCAGAGAGACACTCACTCGTCAGACGCTTACTTAGAGAGACACTCACTCGTCTATGCATGCCCACAATGGGTACGCGACAAACCGAAATGACTACTGCGGCGGTGGAGGAAATTGGAGGTGACGATTCGCTCATCAATTACATTTTCCAATTGTGTGACAATACAATTAAATGAGCGTAGCAACAATGACAATCATTCTATTTATGTCAAATTAGATACAAACAGAAGGCTGTTCTCGTCCCCCACGAGAACAAATCCGTGCCACTGCCCATGCACATGAGTGTCAAATGTAATGCACTATATCCTCACCAACGATACAAACTCTTCAACTGGCGTATTTTTAGGGTCTCCGCACCCTGTATATAGGCATCTACTTCACTTTCGCCCTGACAACGTTGCAGTCGTTTCAAACCGTATGCCTTTGGCATTATGAAACATCTGCTACCTATACGGCGCACAAGTGAGTACATACCTATATAATATACAGTCAACAGTACCTGTACACATCCGCACAACCAGGGACGTATAGTTGCTCAAAATCGGTTGAGGGGCTGAACTTAGGTCCAGTCTAGCATACTAAAACAAGTTTATTCTCATCTGATTTCCCCATCATGAATAGCAGTTTTGTTCGGTATACAAGAAAATATCTTATATTTTAATTTTGATTTGTCTTGGTACTTCTTTATCTTTTCCCTTTGTATTGTTGCGTCATGGTCAAATATCTGCTTTTAAGCTGAAGTGGCTGAGCTACAAGTTGAGGGGCTGCAGCCCACTCAACTGAATAGGATCCTACACGCCTGCTAGTGCTCACAGCTACAACAGGATGTAGGCTGCCAGACACGTTTGCCATTTGCGGTTTTTCTTACGCCAAAAGCACAAATGACCGGATCGGGGCATTGATGCGAGGCTCAATTCATTGTTCTCATATACTCTCGCCAAACACCTACTCCGGTAGACATGCACTACACTGCACGTGTGGTCCCCGTCTCGGCTGAGCGAAGTTCATTCGACAGCGCGGCCGTCTGATCGGACCGGCATATCCGGTGACCTCTGGCGAGCTGACCGATCGGCCAGCGAGGGCGGGCCCTGACCCAGATTGGGTGTGGTCTGATCGTCTGCAGATCGGATACGGATCTGTTCATCAGCTGATATGCGGGCGTCGGCCGCACACCCATATGCGCGGAGCCACACCCGAATCGTCCCTCCCCACACCCCGCTCACCCCTTTCCACTCCCAACGCCCTTTCCGCACCCGAGCCGTCCCTCCCCACTCGCCAGCCCCCTTCCCAAAACTTCTGCCGCCCTCCCCACACCCCAGAGGTCCTCCCCAGTCCCCTGCACTGCCCCTCCTCATCCCATTCCAGTCGCCCCTCCTCACTCCCAGCAGAGGTCAATTCTCTCCCAATTCACGCTGCCAACTCAGAGAAGCCGTGGGAAAGCTTTGATGACGAATAACGCGAAAATGATAATACCAAGGAACAGTACCTACATTCTCCCTCCGCACTAGCTGCTTGGTTCTGATCTACGTATGACGCATCTGAGCCAGCTAGCGACCGAGTTCTCACCTCCGCTCGTTGCAGACTGCACAGAAGTCAAGGCCCCGCTGCTACATCGTCGTACTCCGATTACCAGCCGGACGCACGTGCACGTGCGTGCGCACGGCTGCAGGCTCGCACACCATTAACCATGGTTAAGGGTTTACGAGCATGCAGCCGTGCGCACCGTTGACCTACTTCAGCGCGGTGTAGCCCCACCCCGGCGGTGGCAGGCCCTGCAGCCTCATCAGCAGTACGCCGCTCAGCTCTACATTAGAGCTGGACGATAGGCCACTTCTCACAGCTGACTTGCAAGGATGGCGGTAGACGGTTTCAGTAGCGCGGGAAACGGGACGCGGGAACGGGGAGGAGTTGAGATATTTAACGGCATCGGGCATTGTACGTAGTGGAAACATAATGCGAGTGCACTGGCGCTGCAACGTAATACCAATGACTCGCCGGAATAGCGTCTCACTGGCCTCTTTCATAGACTCTCGACCTCCCGTAAAGACCCCTCTAGCCCACCCATGGAGTTAGTTCACCCGTCACTGGGTACGGCGCTTGTGACGTGCCTGATTCGTGATCTGTGCTCGATTGGTAGGTTGTCTCATTCTTATTCGTTTCTGTTAAGGCTAGGCTCTGAACTCTGAAATGTATCTAGTAAAAAAGGCTCGCTTGTCACAAGATTATGCAAAGTTGACAAACATAGCGCTATTGTAAGACCATTGGAGGCCAAACATCTCATTGGGAAACGGCTGGCCATCTGAAGCCCGTATGCTCTTCACGTATGTGACCTTACTCGTGACCTGATATATACCAGCGGTGAGCGGAGAGGCTAGCGGTGACCCGGACAGTACACCGCGCGCTGGACAGTGAAGGAAGGGTAGGGAAGCCTGTCACATGCCGGGACGTGCGCAGGACAATCTCGCCCGGGGCAGCGGTGTCGATTTTTCAAAACGGTTGGGGGGGGGGGGGGGGGGGCGAACACACTGGCGGATCCAGCCTTTCTCCGTGGGGGAGATGTTTTTGTGGTTAAAAGGTATCCATTTTTTTCCTCTGCGAATTTTGGTCGGTCACCTTATTTTGATATTCGAGCTTAAGAAATTTACTTTTCAAATTCACAAAAATGTATTTTGTGGATTTTTCCCGAAAAAAATCCGTTATTTTTTTATTTTTTTTTGGGGGGGGGGGGGGTCAAAAACACAAACCTTCGCGAATCCGAGATATACATTTTGAAGAGAATGTCATTTCCTTTCTTTTAACTTTTTATCATTTGCTTCAAAACTCTATTTTCTACTATTGTTCAAGCATTTATCATTTTCCCATCAAAAATGGCATGACATGACGTCAACGTCATTATCTCCAAAACACTACATCAATTTCATTGGAATTTGGTGAGAAGACGTAGAATTGATGCAGTATAAGGTACTGAACGTTTGACGTTGATATCTATCATAGTTTTCAAGTTATTGAGAAAATCCGAAGGGGCAGATTCTGACACCCCCCCTAGCGGGGCGCGGGTTAAGTGTCATCGGGGCTGCTTGAATTGCAACAGGTGCGCTGTTTTGTCTATCATTGAAAGCAAGGGATACATACAAACTTTAAATTCAATCGCTCGAGAAAAAAACTTCCGTTTTTATGAAGTTTGCTTCTAAGATCATTGTTTTTCACTTTAGTGCAGGGAACGCGCGGGGGCATACTTGTATTGAATGCCCCTCCCATATTCCTGTGGGGGGCATTTTCTCCTGATGCCCCCTGGATCCGCCAGTGCCATTCCCAATGCCAATTACCGCCAAGGAGAGCCTCTGCCATACACTTAATGGAATTCATTTTCCCATTTTTCAAATTTGTATAATCAATTGCTATAATCAATTGAAAGTTATGTCATGCCGCGAAGAGGCGCAAAATTTGCCGGTTTTTGACTGTGGATAGCTGGATTTTGACTGCAGCAAAGACAATTTTTACGATTTTACGATATATTGGGAACCCGCACGGCGGGGGGATACTTGTATTGAATCCCCCCCCCCCCCCCGATTCATGGGGGGGGAGCATTTGACCCTGATACCTCTTCCCCCTGGATCCGCCAGTGGCCCAACGAACACATTTTAAAGAAATTCTAGGCAACTTGTACAAAGACAGTATTTGCAATCAATTCATAATACAAAAACAGACGAAATCTCATGAGTTTTGGAATTCTTCGGACGGCCCTCAAACCAACGTTTTGGGCCGATCTGCATCCACCAGAAGGCCCGAGTTCTTACTTGGAACCCTTACTTAGTAAAACGGCGATGTTAACTGCCATTGACGGGGGGGGGGGGAGCAAATATCTCCCCGGACGAATTTTCTCAATAGCTAAAAAAAAACAATAGCGATATCAACGTGGAACTTTGGGTACCTTCTCCTACACCAATGTTACGTCTTATGTGCATAAATGGAGCAATTTTGTCAAAAAATCGAGATATAACGAATTTAGTGACGTCACTACACACGAATTTGGCGAAGAAAACAAATCAGCTAAACTTTAAGAGATCATGCACATACAAAGTCTATTTAAAAAAAAAATCAAAATGCAATACAGAAAACGTCAGAAAATAGCAAATGGCAAGGGCTACAAAATAGATTCTCGGATTTTAAAAACTTTTGTTTTTGACCCTAAAAATATTTAAAAGAAATTAATTTAAAAAAAAAACTTTCTTCGGAAAAATGCCCTAAAAATCAAACATTGCAAATATGTTACAAATTCACCGGATTTCGCATCTTTATACATAAAGAGGTGATTTAAAACAAACTTTTCTTAGTAAAAGCTGCGTAGACTTCCTTTTGAAATAGGAAACGTGTTAGTTTGTTGCCCATTTCAGGTGGTTTGGGAGGCTTGGCCGCTTTGCCCCCTCTTGGATCCGCCAGCGGCCAAAAACATTGGGGGGGGGGAGCGGGTACCATGGGGGGGGGGGGGGGGTGAGGGTACCATGGGGGGAGGGGGCGAACTCAACATTGGGGGGGGCCGAAGGCCACCCCAAAAGTATATAAATCGACACCTATGGCCCGGGGATCTCTGAACAGTGGCAGCACCAGGATTCCTGTAGCGGAACGCACGGTACTCAACGCGCCGTAGTTATGTGCGTAGCAATTTAATTCATACATACACCAAACTGACGTAGTCAATAAATTAATACGTAAATATGCCAAGTGACCGCAGATCACACAGCCGTTCGACACAGACACCATTACCTGAGCCGCCGGGCCAGCGGGGCGTAGAACCGTCGTTAGCGCTAAAACCGCACCCAGACCCACCCCAGCCGCCAGCGCATCCTGCAGTGAAATCGGAGCAGGGGGCGCGACCCGACCCTGACACCGGTCCGCCACACGTGCCGGGCTCGAACCCAGTCGGTAGGCCTCCTCAGTACGGTTCGTTAGAAGGGTTCGGAGGGCTCAAACTACGGCAGATGCACCATTGGAAAGCTCAGCTCACGCGGAATTCAGCGATGTTAATTTTTCACAATTCTGTCGAGGGCCTTTTTTAAAATCGATATTTTGTCCGAATTCGCGCCCCTTTCGTTTGGCCAGGGCTATCGCGTATGGTATGGCGAAAATGCAGACCAATGGCATGTCTACCGATTCGTCATGCTCTGCACGACAAGGTCTCATAGAATGCAAAGCCATTGGATGGTTTGGTTGGTTGCGCGGCTGCATCAAAGCCAAGCGCTCCCGGTGTCGGCACTAAGGCGCACTCCCGCCCGAGCCTCACACGCAGAATCGCCCCTCGCGACACGCGAGCTGAGCACTGCGCGCCGTCGAACCGGCTTACGGAGCGGGCTTTCGGTCAGTCACGGACAAACGGTGCATCGCATGTTGAAAACCCTGGCTCTGTCCACTAGCTCAGCTATCCAAGGAGATCGAGACAAATTTCCAGCCACCTCCGATGGTACTTTTAGACAATTGTATGCACCATATTTGCAAAACGTAGCCTCTGACCGGACTGGCCGCCGGTCCGGCACGGCCAACTTCGAGGCTGTACACGATGTGACGTCAGAGGCCACAGCGCGGCCGCCGCCGGTCATGACCTGACCCTGACCGGCCAGCCGGCCGGCGGTGGCCGCGCTGTGGCCTCTGACGGCACATCGTGTACAGCCTCGAAGTTGGTCGAGCCGGCCGGCGCCCAGTCCCGGTCAGAGGCTACGTTTGGCAAATATGGTGCATACAATTGTCTAAAAGTACCATTTGTAGCGATCGGAGGTGGCTGGAAATTTGTCACGATCTCCTTGAATAGCTGAGCTAGTGGACATAGCTAGGGTTTTCAACATGCGATGCACCGTTTCTCCGTGAATGGCCGAGGGCCCGCTCCGTAAGCCGGGCCGGCGGCGCGCAGTGATCAGCAGGGTTGTGCTAGACTCATATTTTTTAGACTGACTCGACTCTGACTCATTTTCGAAGGGTCTCTGACTCAACTCTGACTGAAACTCTGACTCAAGTGGGAGGGGACAATTTTTTTAGTCGACTCAACTTTGACTCATTTGTTTTTACTCATGACTCAACTCCGACTCATGTGAAAGTGTATTGAGTCGACTCATTTTTGACTCATGTTCAACTGACTTCACGACTTTGATTCAACATTCAAATGTATTCGACTTGCAAAAACTCATTGGAATATTAAATATAACACATGCATATTGCATTATCATGAATGTATACTGCATCCAGCTGCATTGTAAGATATATTCAAATATATTTGTTTCTTATAGCAATAATAATAATAATAATAATAATAATAATAACAATAAAACAATATTATTAATACAAATAATAAAAGGCACAAGGTTGCAAGCACGTAGCCAGGATTTCGTCCAGGGGTGCGGCGCCTCGAAGGGCCCCCATCCCGAGCGCTGAAAGGACCCTTTCCTAAGCGCTGAAAGGTCCAAGCAAAACGAATGCAAAAGCACGTTACAAGGATGGAAAATGCAGTATGACAGGTATGGCATGGGCCATACCAACGTTTAGGAACTGGAGTTAGCAAACTGCTATATCAACTTTGGAACCAACAACACCAATTTGGAATCAGCTATGCCAACTTATAATATTTTTGTTAAGCTCAAGACCTGGAACCCTTAAACAAATTGCGCCGCGGAGCGGCACGAAAATGTTGAGTCTTCTACCCTAGATATGCATTCTCATCAATGCGTCACATTGCTTATGGTGCAGACCTCTAAAAAATGTTATTGTGCGTTTAAAAGTGCGTTAAAAAAATGCTAAAGTTAACTATTTTGCCAAATTATATAGGAAAGTAGCAACATAACACATAAATGCGCCGAGAAACGGACCGTTTTTATCTAACCCGCATATAATTGAATTTGTAGTTAAATTGCTGAAAATTTTGAGTTTTATTCCCTGGACAACTGCATTCTTACTGTTGAAAGGCCCAGGGTCCCTTCAGATCGTCTAGGGGCCCCTCCGACCTTTTCAACGCCCTTTTGACCTGTTCAGGGACTCATCTGGGATCCGCGAAAAGACATGATGTGGAGTTGGTGATAATGCAGGGGCGGATCCAGGATTTTCTAAGGCAGGGCTTCAGGCCTGAGGGCGGCATATTTCCTCGGTGACGGGGGCGGCATGGTGCCTTCCGAGGGCGGCATAATGCCTTCCGAGGGCGGCGATGTACCTTCCGAGGGCGGCATAATGCGTTGTGAAGGTGGCAAGATGTCTTCTGAGGGTGCCAGGGTGCCTTCCAAGAGTGCTACGATGCTGTTGGTAGACGCAAGGGCGCCCTGGCGGCCTCCGGAAACGCTACAGCGCCTTCGGCGCCGACAAATCCTATACAAAAATGGCGCCGTTGTCTAAGGCAGGGGGCTTCAGCCCCTACGGCCCCCCTGGATCCGCCACTGTGATAATGTGATATATATTAAATACGAAGAGGGCTTACTCTACAATAAACATTAAAATCGGAGCTTGCGGGTAT
>JAXIVJ010011168.1:0-44460 GCA_036785665.1 Chirona hameri
AGCGGCCCGGCCCGGCCCGGCCGCCCGACCCGTGGCGACGCTTTTGAGAAGTTCATATCTCTGCAACCACACGTCCGATTGACAAGCTGACTTCTTTGCTGAGCAGCCCCATCCAACATACCCTGTTTGAGACCAGTACCGACTCATGCGGGTGACTACCACTGCGCGTGGCGCGTGCCGCGTGAGGGGTGTTGAAAAGTGTTTTCTCGCAAAAATTCGGCAATGGCTGAGCCGATTGTGTGCAAATTTGGCGTGTGGTTAGGGACCCTCAGCCGCCAATTTTCCACAAGTCAGGGGTGGGTGCCTCTGCACGTGCGCACGTGCACACCCCTATTTTATATCTCAGGAACGGCTGAACCGATTGCGTTCTAATTTGGTGTGTGGTTAGGAACCTCTCAGCCGTTGCCTTTCCACAAGTCAGGGGTGGAGTGCTTCTGCACGTGCGCACGTGCTCACCCCTATTCTTTATCTCAGGAATGGCTGAGCCGATTGTGTTCAAATTTGGTGTGGTTAGGGAACTTCAATCTGCCAGTTTCCCACAAGACAGGGATGAAGTGCCTCTGCACGTGCGCACGTGCACATCCCTATTCTATATCTCAGGAACGGTTGAGCCGATTGTGTTGAAATTTGGTGTGTGGTTAAGGACCCCTCCGTCGCCGCCTACCCACAAGTCATGGGTGGGGTGCCTATGCACGTGCGCACGTGCGCACCTTTTTATGTATCTCAGGAACTACTTGCCCGATCGGGTTGAAATTCACCATACATTTATTTCGTGCTCGCTCGTTCATCGCCAACTACGGCGCCTTACTGGTATTAAATTGTTCATGATCTCCTTTCTCAAATCCGCCAAAAGGGAGTACGTCCTGAGCGCTGCATGGTTCAGCGTATAAATTAATGCTTAGAACAATACAGCCATTTTGTATCAAGAATCATTTTTGCAAGGTTTTTTGTTCATTTCGACGTTCGCGTGTGCCAACTTCCACGCGCTATGGTACCACCTCTATCAGAACGTACTATACCAAAAACAAAATTGTTTTGATGGACCTACCTAATGGTGAGAACCCAATCTCAATCGGAGCAGTGGTTGCAAAGTTATTAGCTTCTGAAAAAGGTATGTATGGCCGGGTCGGGCCGGGTCAAATGTAAATTTGTCTAGGAAGTTGACGAGAAACCTCACGGGCGCTTCGCGCCCGCACGATTATCACATAAAACTAATGAACAGCCCTATCAAACTGCTATCTCGAAATTTGATTTTATTACATCACGGGATTTGCAAAAATTATGAAAGTCAAAATTCAATTTTTCACAATATTTTCGAAGTTTGTGATGATTTAAAAAGAAAGAAATACATATGATAGACACTAGTATTGTGAATATGTGTAGCGAGTGCAAGTCAATATCTTCAACGGCTACTAACTTATGACCTTTCAAAGGTAAACAAATGGTCGGTCCACATAGCACATGTTTGTGGCAGAGCTTACAATACATTGCTACGATCTTGATTACGTCAATAACAGGCATGCAAAGTAACAAAAGGTAAAGACAGTGTTAAGTAAGGCTGCACATTTGCATTTCAGTCGTATGATTCAGTGTCATAAACTCATACCTACAATTGTGAAAATTGGTGACCTTGGCCATACCCTATGACCCATTATTGAGCATTGGGTTGCATATAAAAAAGTTTTAGGTTGGTGTTTCGTGCTCAGGATGAAAAATTAAGTTATCATCATGCATCGCAAAGCATATTGAACCCAAAACTGCAATTTGACCTTTTGACCTGAGATGACCTCACTTAATACACATATCACCATCCCCGTACATTGTACGGGGATGGTGACATGTGTAGCTTCCGATGTTTGCTACATGTATTAAGGCATCCTATATATTTCACGCCTCTCTAATTCCATAGTTACGGCAAAACCGTGCGTTATCAGAAACGTTCAAAGAGTTTTACTTGACCTAACCTGTGACGTCACCGGTGACCTCCAGGTCAACACAATTTGCTTAGTGTCGATCAAACTTCTTGGGCTATCGATTGCTTTTTGAGTCAGCACGATCGTTCTATTTGTTCTGAAGATACAATGGGGAGGGGTAAAAAGTCCCCCCCCCCCCCCAGTGAGTCGTGTTACAAAAAAATACCCCAGTGACTGCCAGGTTAAGATAAAAATATTATCAGCTAAATTCCTGTCCTTAATATTGCATAATTCGAGGGGATATCGCATGTGTTAAGCCTATCGGAGATCGGAGGGAGATCAGATATGTTAAGCCTATACGAGAGATCGGATCGGATTCAATGGGACGTTCGTCAAGTTAGCAGCATAAGATATCACACTGGCAGTGTGATATTCCGGGGTGTTTTGATTTGTCCCATACTTGGTGTACGGAGCCTTCTTGATGCGCTGATTCAGAAAGCGCACCTCTATGGGGTGGATTGTTCGTTGTTTGAGAGTTACACGTCATGTAACATTCCAACGGTATAGAATGGGGGTGTCCCAATTTGCCCCCAAATTAGTACACTGGGCCTACTGAATGCGCTGATTTAAACAATGTGCCTCTTTAGGGATGCATTTTCCGTTTTTTCAAGTTACAGGACTTGCAACATTCCAGCAGAAAATTGCTATAATAAGGTGTGTAAAAGCGTGTAACTAAAAAAACAACAAGAAATACTACCCCAAAGAGGTGCATTTTTCGGAATCGGTGCATTCAGGAGGCCCAATGTACCAATTTGGGGGCAAATTGAGACACCCCTATACTAGCTGTTGGAATGTTACATGGCGTGTAACTCGCAAGCAACGGAAAATACTACCCCATAGAGGTGCATGTTCGGAGTCAGCACATCAAGAAGGCTCCGTACACCAAGTATGGGACAAATCAGAACATCCCAGAACACCACACTGCCAGTGTGATATCTGAAGCTGCTCATTTGACGAACGCCGAATCATCAGCTGACCTACCGTTTTCAAGATGGCGGCTAACCGCTCCCGCCTGGAGTAGGACGTCGCCTGTCTGTGTCCAGACTGTGACTTTTATGGAGGACATTGCTCCGATGGCGATGTTAGATACCGCGGCTCTAGACGTGCCACAATGATAGACGAACAGGCGCGCGGACGAGTGGTTATGTACTTCAGAGGACGTGATGGTGAATCCATTGAGTTGGGGCGTGACTGAAGAGTTGACTTAAAGCACGGCCCAGCGCACTCCACAGACCGACTTGTCTCCTTGAAGACGGCTGCGCGCTACATATGGTGCACAGCTGTGTAACTTCGCTTTAGTTCTAACGGTGGCTTTCAAGAAGTTCGGCACCTCTTCTCGTATTATGAACTTTGGCATAAACAAACGATGAAGAAGACATATCTTATCTATTTGTTGTAAAAGCAGGTCAGAGTCTAACTTAAGCTAGAAGTTATGAAATGACTTCACAACCTATTTTTCCTGAGAATAATTTTCTTAGACACAGGAAATGAAGTTTCGTTTTACTTTACTCCAAAAAAAAAAAAAAATTATTGCAAGACTGCATCCGTCATAGCCTAAAAACAGTTAGACATGATGTATTCATATTTCAATACGCGTCTGTTCTTGCAGCGTTCTTCCTCACGTCGCGCAGCGTTCTGACTCACGTCGTGCAGCGTTCTTCCTCACGTCGCGCAGCGTTCTTCCTCACGTCGCGCAGCGTTCTGACTCACGTCGTGCAGCGTTCTTCCTCACGTCGCGCAGCGTTCTGACTCACGTCGTGTAGCGTTCTTCCTCACGTCGCGCAGCGTTCTTCCTCACGTCGTGCAGCGTTCTTCCTCACGTCGTGCAGCGTTCTTCCTCACGTCGTGTAGCGTTCTTCCTCACGTCGCGCAGCGTTCTGCTGCCGTGCCGTGCGTAGTTCTGGCGGCGCCGTCTTGGCTTGGCGGCAGCACAGGCTAATTGCATTGCTATTCCGAGGGGCCTCCTGGTCTGTCTGTCTCTCTGCATGTCTCTCCCTCCCTCTGGTTCCGGAATCTGCCGACGTTTGTCGATATACGGTGGCGTCGGCCGACCGTGTCTACTGCGACGTGGGCGCCGGCGGGCCCCGTGCAACCCTGCCGGTGTTCTTCAGAATAGGGGCGAGATAACCAGCTGAATGTGCAATAGGATATCACATAGTGTTGTGTAACGAGGTCTGAGGCCACAGGCATACTGATTGCCGGATTCCGTCGATACAAGATTGTTCCCATTTTACGTGGTGAGTCAATATTTTCTGAAGTTTGTGTTACGCAAAGGCGGTGTCTACCGTCTATTCTCCAAGTGTATTCCTCGTGCCGTGCCGTACACAACTGCCACCACCCCGGCTCGCCCTGCGCGGCCCCAGCCGCCCGTACACAACTGCCACCACCCCGGCTCGCTCTGCGCGGCCCCAGCCGCCCGTACACAACTGCCACCACCCCGGCTCGCCCTGCGCGGCCCCAGCCGCCCGTACACAACTGCCACCACCCCGGCTCGCCCTGCGCGGCCCCAGCCGCCCGTACACAACTGCCACTACCCCGGCTCGCCCTGCGCGGCCCCAGCCGTCCGTACACAACTGCCACCACCCCGGCTCGCCCTGCGCGGCCCCAGCCGCCCGCAAACGGGTCGGCGCGCAGGTGCTGAGCGCAACCCGACAGAGGCGAGCTGATCCGCAATTCCTAGTCAACTCCCTATTCTAAACCGACAACTTCTGACCCCATCCCAGCAACTCCTGGACAACTTCTGATACTGTGCCGATAATCCCTGGTCCGGTACTTATAACTCCCGGCCAATGCCCGGGTTTTCGTCTATAGCTCGAGCTTCTATGATGCCACAGGACGGCCGTCCTGTGTTGCCAGGTCACCACAGGAAGGCCGATCATTCCCGGCTCCTTACCAACAACTCCCGGTCTTATACCGCCACAGGGGACCGGCGGACCACCCAGTGACGACCGATAACTCTCAGTCCTGTACCGATAACTCTCGTTCCTGTGGCGCCCCTCGCGGAGCCCTGAGGCCACCCTGGGCCGCCGATAACTCGGTACCCAGCGGGGTGCAGTTTGCAGTGCCAACGCTGATTTACGTTATGTGCCTGCTGCAGCGGCCCAGCAGCGACCGAATGGATTCCTGTGCCGTGATGAGGGTGACCCGATGGGGTAAATGATGGCCACGGATGGGGTAAATGGTGGCCGCGGATGGGGTAAATGTCACTACTGCAGGCGCCACAAGGCGACTGAATATGAGGAGCAGGGCTGAAGAGACGACTCGCTCCGGATACGACCATTATGTCACATAGTAATGTCTGGGTAATTTACACGGTTCACTGCAGAGCACTCTAAATCGTTTTTAAGATTCATTGTATATACAAAGTGTCTGAGCTTATATTTCGCTTCGCTTTAATCAACACTTTTCGTTATTCAATACCCTTTTCATCGTCGACTTCTAAACATATGCCCTTTCCGAAGCCTGTGAGTGGAGACAAACTCAATTTCCATGCATCGGTACTCAGCTAAATTGACTGCTGTAACCTGCTAAAATGGGCCCCGCTTGCCGTCTCGCCTGACGTCAGGCCGCTTTCGATTCCTATCAACAGGCGCGACGCCAGCACATTTTCCTGCATGGAAAGATTTTCAATTCCGCGCAGATTTATGCCTTCAATATCCCGATGCCATTTTATCATTGAAGTCGCACTTGACGCCCCTAATCTGGTAGACGTATGCTCGCCGGTTCTCCTATACTGCGTTGTTTACGCGCCGTTATCGTCCCAGACCGCGCCGCCAGACAGAGGGTGCGCCGGAACAGCCATAAATCGCGCCACACCGCGCCACACCACGCCGCAGCCGCGCCGCCGGAGAAATAGGGCCGCGCCGCTGCCGTCGGATTCGCCACAATTATTTCCGAATCACATTAGAGAGATTAGCGGGGTTTGGCTGTTACTGGCGGAGATGAGCCGCTCCAGAGGCGGGACGCAGAAACGCGACAGTTAGCGGCGACAGAGGTGAAGAAAATGACGAAAGCTTACGGCACGTTATATGAAGATTTTGCAATTCACGCAATGAAAACAGTAAAAAATAACTATTGTTTTATCTAAAGCTTCTGAAGACCATAATGCTAAGGAATGTAACAGAAACAAACTCATGTTGTGTATCGTTTCCACTTTTCCACAATTGAAAATGTTCGCTATCGTATAGCAAATGCGCGTCATTTTGCATCACTAAGTCTGCCGATCGGCCAGGAGTGAAACCCCGCGGGGAGTTAACGGAAAGAGTCCAGAAACGGTCACTGACTGCGCGTAGAGAGGAGACGGCCGCTGACCAATACGGAGGGAGTCCAGAAACGGTCACTGACTGCGCGTAGAGAGGAGACGGCCGCTGACCAATTGACCATAAGGAGGGAGTCAAGAGACGGCCACTGACCATAAGGAGGGAGTCAAGAGACGGCCACTGACCATAAGGAGGGAGTCAAGAGACGGCCTACTGAGTCCGGAATCGGTTCCCGCTTCATACCGAAAGTAATTTTCTAGCACTCCGCTTTGCAATCACTTACAACGGAACATGGAAAGCTGGAGAGCAATAAAGCGATTGGCATGCCATTAGGAATGCATGGTATTGCTTCTGACGATGTTAAGATTATTAGCAATCGCGGGAATCACAAGTATAAACCCGCAGCGGAATAATACATGCCTGCCTGCGGGTAACGAAAGCAAATATCAACATAAGTCTTTTCTCGACGAGTTCCGCCTCGTCTGTCTTCTCAGTCCCGAGCGGTCCCGAGCGGTCCCGAGCGGTCCCGAGCGACCCCGAGCGGTCCCGAGCGGTCCCGAGCGGTCCCGAGCGGTCCCGAGCGTTCCCGAGCGGTCCCGAGCGGTCCCGAGCGGTCCCGAGCGGTCCCGAGCGGTCCCGAGCGACCCCGAGCGGTCCCGAGCGGTCCCGAGCAGCAGCGACGGTCTATAATCGTCTCCGCCCGCGGCTCGAGACAGGTAAGCGGCCGTGGCTCTAGATGAAATGACGTCCCGGGCCTGCCTGCAGCGCAGTCAGCGGCCGGCGACGTTCAATTCACCAGGCTCTGATCCCATCCCTGCAGGAGCGGCGGAAGAGGGGGCAGGAGGAGCAACTGCCCCCCCCCCTACTCAAGACGTTGGGAGGGGGGCAAACATATGGTTTTGCCCGCCCAGAAGTTTTCAGGAGGGGCCCTCCGGAAACATCGATTTTTCCCCTTTTTTGGCCGATTCAAATTCTCCGAGGGCCCTGAATGTGCCCTCGATCAGCCTGAGGGGCTCTTGGTCGGTCCTCGGTTGTCCTGAGGGAGTCCTCGGTCAGTATGAGATAGTCATCGTCCGGTTTGAGGGGCTCTCAGTCCAGGTAGTGAAGGGGGCACTCACGGCCGTGTGTCGGCACCGACCACCGGCACCTGCAGCCAAGGGCGTACGCAAGGGGGGGGGGGGCAAGGAGGCCATCACCCCCCCCCCCCCCCCTGGAGGCCAGGGGCCCCTCTGGTGACCGATAAAAAAATCGTAACACGAATAAATAACAACACTTGCTTGTCTGTTAAAGGCATGTATATGTAAATACGCAAAATCCAGTGTGGATTGGGCCCTTTACCAGCTTTTAAAGGGCCCTACCGATCTGAAGAGGGCCCCTGTCGGAATTTAGAGGGCCCCTTCCGGTTGTAGAGGACCCTCTGCCGGACTTTATAGGGCCCTGCCTAGCTGGAGAGGGTCCCTGCCGATTTGGAGAGGGCCCTCTGTCGGTCTTTAGAGGGCCCTGCCAATCGTAGATCGCTCTGCCAATCTGTAGAGGGCCTCTGTCGGCATTTAGAGAGCCCTGCCGACCTGTAGAGTGCCCTCTTCCAGGCTTTAGGGGCCCTGTCGATCTCAGAGTGTCCCAGCCAATCTGTAGAGGGCCCTCTGCTGGCCTTTAGAGGGCCCTGCCGATCTGTAGAGGGCCCTCTGCCCACCTTTAGAGGGCCCTTCCAGCATGTAGAGGGCCTGCCGATCTGCAGAGGGCCCCCTGTCGGCATTTAGATGGCTCCTTCCGGTTGTAGAGGGCCCTCTGCCGGCCTTTATAGGGCCCTGCCAATCTGTAGAGGGTCCCTGCGGATCTGGAGAGGGCCCTCTGCCAGTCTTTAGAGGGCCCTGTCGATCTGTAGATCGACCTGCCAATCTGTAGAGGGCTTCTTCCGGCATTTAGAGGGCCCTGTCAACCTGTAGAGGGCCCTCTTCCAGCCTTTAGGAGCCCTGTCGTTCTGCAGAGTGTCCCAGCCAATCTATAGAGGGCCCTCTGCCGGCATTTTGAGGGCCCTGCCGGCCTTTAGCGGGCCCTGCCGATCTGTAGATCGCCTTGCCTGCCTGCCGGCCTTTAGAGGGCCTCTACTGGCATGTATAGGGCCCTGCCGACCTGAAAGCGGCCCACTTCCAGTCTTTAGGGACCCTGTCGATCTGCAGAGTGTCCCAGCCAATCTGTAGAGTGAGCGTAGAGGGCCCTCTGCCGGCCTTTAGAGGGCCCTGCCGATCTGCAGATGGCCATCTGCCGGCCTTTAGAGGCCCCTGCCGATCTGTAGAGGACTCGATGCTGGCCTTTAGAGGGTCCTGTGGTGGTAGAGGTGGTCTGCCGGTCGATCGCCAGTGAGGCTCTCGAAGGAAGACCAGTGAAAGTTCTCATTGTTTTTCAGTGTATGCTAGTAACGTCTGAGAGGAGTGCAAGGCTTTGGTAATGTAGGCTTTGACTTTTACTCGAACTCGGGCTGCCACTACCAGGAAAGGTCAGAAGCCCAGCGTTCTTCCACTGAGCTACAGGGGCGGACAAATCGCTCGTTTCCGCACTATCGAAGGCTTTTTATGTCAGTGTCAAAATTCCTACCCCAGAATCCAGATCACTGCACAATAATTTAGATAGGGCGGAATTAATGCATTGTACTGCAATAGAAGTTGCTATGAGGATAAATAAAACTTGGATATTCCGATAACTCCTATACATTACGGCTTATCACACATATTACACTATATATATATATATATATATATATATATATATATATATATATATATATATATATATATATATATATATATATATGACTATTCCATTTACGATTTTCATCTACAAGAACCCACAAGAACAAGAAAAGTATTTAATGCATGGGTTTATCGTGATTGGTGTATCATTTAAAACTATGTCAAGATCTTGTCACGTCACTGATCTTGAATAGATTTGGTAATTTGTCTGTGATGCATTTAGTGATAATATATTTACATGGAACAGCTTGTTATTATTGGAATTAATTAATTCATCTTTATTTGCAGCTCTTCAACATTTCTAGCTTGAATATAAATTGCCGTATATCATCAGCAAATAAATAAAAGGTGCCTATTTATGTTGTATTGCTGATGTCATTAATATAGAGAATAAATAAAAGAGGACCAAAAATTGAACCCTGTGGGACGCCAATTTTAATCATTTGTTTCTTAGATGCAACCTCATCTATTATTGCCATTGTATGCCTCTTATTAATATATGACTCTATCGTGTTGTAGAAACCCCTCGTATCACAATGCGGTGTATTTTTCAAGAGAATTTCCAAGCAAACTGTATCCAAAGCTTTCTGTAAATCAAGGTGGAGCATGTTATTTCGTTATTTTGTAGATATTTTGTAAACTTCATCGTACATTTGAACAATCGGCATGTACGCACTGTGTTGTTTCCTGAATCCGAATTGAAGAAGATTAAGGATAATATTTGCATTAACCCGCGCCCCGCTGGAGGTAGCAGAATCTGCCCCCCCCCCCCCCCCTCCCGGATTTTCTCAATAACTTGAAAACAATGATATATATCGACGTCAAACCTTCAGTACCTAATGCTGCATCAATTGTGCGTCTTATCACTACATTTCAATGAAAATGGTGGATTACTTTGGGAGATAATAATGTTTTAATCACGTCATGTCATGTAATTTTTGGTGTAAAAACAATACATGCTTGAACAATCATAGAAATTCGGGTTTTTACGAAAATTGCAAGTAAAAAAGTTGAAAAAAGGAAATGACAAAATATCAAAATGACTATCTCGGATTTTCGAATCTTTTGTTCTTCACTCCCAAAAATGAAAAAATACACTTGTTTTTCGTTGCCGAAATCTTATTTGTCGTTGTTTTACAACATACAACGCACTGTACTGTTTTAATGGTGTGGGCCCCCTTTGGCTACGAGGGCCCCTCTGATCCCATTTGGCCCCCTGGGCGATTTTCTCCCTTCGCCCTTGCCTGCAGCCAATAGGTAGTTAGCCAGTCTATCTGTCGTAGCCTTCTTTATGCTAATTTGCCGTGGTCGCATCCTTTCGTATGGCGCAATATGTCGTCACGCGGAAGGTGCCGGCGCCCTGATGAGCGCGTTCTTAGTATTGTATTCTGAAAGCTGGTGCTAGTTGGTGCTGAATTCGATCTTCATTCGTAGCGTGGTGAATCTCAGTGTGCACTGCAGTAAAGCGAATCTCCGTCTGAAAGTTAACGCTCAGTCAATGTTGAATGCGGATCGCACTACGTACTCGTAGCCATTATTTGGTGCCCTAGTTGAAATCGTATCATATATATTATGATGTAGCATCATGATACAATTATCAATTCCATCATAGTACAATGGTGGGCACCACACATGCCGGATCGTTAGAGCAGTTATCATAGCAAGCCTACTAACGATAAATTTAGTGCGAAATTTTCCCATGGCTGAATTTCCGAGGTCTGGGCCCGCGCTAAGCAGAGCTTGTTGCGCAGACCCTGGCTCCACCATCCGATCGCCCAATTCATGATAACAGGCAGAATTTAGAATAAAAACAAACACTCAGTCTTAAGAGGGGGACAGAGAGACTCAGTCCCTGACGCTCCGGGGGGAGGGGGGAGAGATTGCCCCCCCCCCCCCCCCCACCCCCCACCCCCATCCAAAAATACAATCTGCCGCCACTGCATCCCGGAGCAGGGGTCTAACTCGATGTGGTCTAACTGATGAGGGGTCTAACTCGATGTGGTCTAACTGATGAGGGGTCTAACTCGATGTGGTCTAACTGATGAGGGGTCTAACTCGATGTGGTCTAACTGATGAGGGGTCTAACTCGATGTGGTCTAACTGATGAGGGGTCTAACTCGATGTGGTCTAACTGATGAGGGGTCTAACTCGATGTGGTCTAACTGATGAGGGGTCTAACTCGATGTGGTCTAACTGATGAGGGGTCTAACTCGATGTGGTCTAACTGATGAGGGGTCTAACTCGATGTGGTCGGCGCGCTGGGTCACTGTGGTACGGCGCGCTGGGTCGCGGTCGGCGCCGACGCTGGACACCCATGCGTCCTTGTTCTGTGGGGCGAGTCTGAAGGACTGACACTGGGTAGTGGGTACGTGTGCACACGGACAATCAGGCAGTTAGGACACAGAAGGACATCGAGTTAGAGTCAAACGTTGCCGAATAGTTAACGATGTTTCGACTAGCGGTTGACCCTGACAGCAGAGGCCAATAGTCTCACACATGCCTGACTGGCAGCAATGCGGAACACGTGCCGGCTATTGTGGCAAGGTAGATAGGTGGGAGAAGATGTTATACTTATGTCCAATAACAAATCACATGTGTAGCAATTCTTTATCCTTCAAAAGCTTTAGATCGTGTGTGGATGGAGCGTTTAAAGGGAACAGTTCACCTTGTCAATGGGGTTATTAGTTGAGATAGCCAAGCTGTTCTCCATGCTCGAAAATTAACTTGAGAAGCTTTCACATCTTCATAGAAACCCCTTAATTAATTAAAATTGGCTTACCGGAGTCCTAGAAGCTGGAATATCTATCCAGCTTCACGATAGATACAGCTACGAGTATCTATCGTGACTCCCATCGCTGATTGGCTGATTTGACGTATGATTATGACGTAACGATGACGTATGGCTTGGGGAATAAGTATTATAAGCATTGACATATATAGCGCTGGACAAGAACATGCTGTTTCAGTGCCTTATTCCCTTCATTGCACGAATGAACTTTGAGAGATATATCGTGATTGTTGCTAAAATCGTTTATAAACACTTTTCTCAGCAATATTCTTAGTGAAATTATACTTCACGCGCGTGCAGATGTCACGATGACATTGCGTGCTTCTTAGCAATCTGATTTCGCATTAATTCACTCCATTCAGAGGAAAAACTGAATTGGAACCAAATAACTGACATTATAATTTGATTTTCCGCGTCCATATATATTTGTATGCTAGGGCGCCGCCACCTTCCGGAAGTTGGGGGGAGGGGGCAGGCGCGAAACCACCACTGGGGTCACTGGGGATCAGTCCCCAGTAACATTTTCGGATTTTAACATTACCCCTATGGGTGTTGCATGGAAATAATCGACTTCAAAGTGCCTCTGTCCCCACCTACTTTCGAAAGGTAGTTACACCTATGGGTACGGAGGCATTCTGAAGTCGATTCTTTCCATGGAACGCCCACAGGCGTAATGTTAAAATCCTAAAATATTGGGGGGACATGTCCTCACCGTCCCCCCTGTGGCGGAGCCCCTGTTTGTATGGCTTACTAGTAACATGATAATTCATTCATTTCTAGCTTCTCTCAATCATTTCTTATTTTTGTATTTGTTTTAAAGGTGAACAGTTTCCTTTAACCCTCGCCCGGGTAGGAGGGTGGATGCCAATCCCCCCTCGGTTTTTGTGGAATAACTCGCGTAGTTTCCAACCGATTTCGATGCAACCTTTAGTACCCTACTTTTGAAGAAAAAAATCCACATACCCTGCAAATTTTGAATTTCTAACCCACATGACCCGTGACCTATGACCCGTTTCTCAAGGTCATGTCAGGCGCAACTGGCGTCCCGCAGTATCGATGCTTGTAACTTCTGAAGTTTTCGAGTGTTTGTTGTTCAGGAGCATATGCACAGGTGTTTACAGGTGACAGTTGTGGTTTCCACTGAGATTGTAACCTCGATTGACCTTTTCAGAGGTCAACTGAGGTCATTAACCTCCGATGACCTCAGATTACTTTTTTTGGCTTCTGGCGGTTTCTAGGACATTTTGTGACACTGATTTCAAATTTGAGATCCATTTTACATAATTATATGTTCCACTGGGGTCATGCGCTTCCACAGGTCAACCGAGGTCACTGACCTCAGATGACCTGACATGACCTTTTTGGAATTTGGCAGTTTTTAGGACATTTCGTGACGTTGATTACGAATTTGGCATCCATTAAGCATTATGATATGCTCATTCACGATTCTAGCTCGATAAAATTCAATTTATACACATTTTAATTTTGATGACATTTGGGTCATTGACATGACTTCAGAGGTCACCTAATGATCCAAGACCTTCAAATTAGATATGAGCGGCTTCCTCTCGTCACAAGCAACACGCTCGTCTCTGAATAGAAGCTCTAGCTCAATTAGGGCGAAACTCTAATGGGGATCGTACCACCCTACCCGAACACGTAGTGATTTTACCCTACTCGGGCGAGAGTTAACATACTTTCGTGGATCATGGGAGCTTGCTGCACGGGTCAGTAGTCGTAATCCAATCGCGTAATTTTCGGTCGTCAGTGAATTTACGAGCAGTGTGGTTTAATTTAGCTGATGAACCAGAAGTATGTACACGATTCAACGATTCTAACGATGGGATTGCAATTTGATTTCGACTGTTTCGAATGGATGCAAAATATACCAAGTAGTTTTGTAATATAAATATCTAGATTTAAAGGGAGAAGGACTTCCACTATTCAATGTTGTGCAAAGATATGCATCAAATGTTTTTGCAATGCAATGCAATGTTTTTTTGTGTTGCAATGATCGGGTCAACATCTCGATTGATGTCCCATCTGTGTCTATGCATATAGATCGCAGCTCCACACATCTCATTTTTCGAAAACATAGTGGAAGTGAGCAGTGCCTCGTGAAGTGAACAGTAGTTTACGTGAATAAGTCCGAAAGCCAACGTTGTACCCACCGGGCATCGGCTGTCATCGTTCCAACATTTTCTGATACTCTGACCTGCCTCGCGCTCGCTGACCCCATCCCCTGACCAGTGTCCATCGTCCATATCCCCCCCCCCCCACCCCCCACCTTCCTGGTACCCTGCGCTGTCTCGCCTGGTGAGGCAGTCGCAATCAGGACCGCCTTGCCAATCGCGGACTCACCAATCGTGCCAATCACGGCCTGCGTGCGGCTCGACGGTCCGTGGCAGCCGTAGAGCCGCTCTGCCCTGCAGCCCGGTAGACTCTGCTCTTCCTGGTAGAGTGGCGCCCGGCCCGGCACAGCCACGAGCTGGGTTTTTGTGGCGGAGGCGGTCGTTCCGGTTACGGAGGAAGGGTAGTTTGGTGGCGGCCGTGTTTTATCAATACTGCAGCCAAAAACGGAGCGTGAAAGAGTCGCCGGGCTTTATTTGTCTGGTCACGACATGGGCAGCTCTAGGAACGCTATCGAAGCTTGTGGAAGAACCAGGAAATTCTGTGGGGCAAATGGAAGACGATGTCTTTTGGAATTGGGTTAATTGCGCATAAAATGTAATTTGTTTGGGTTAGAATTAATGAGGTGGTAAAACTTTGTGAATGTTATCGTGCAGTTCAGGTTCATTCATTGTCCAGCGTATATGAACTGACGGGAACTACTCTAACTGGCTGTCAAACTTGCTGTACTCGTTTTCTTTGTAATTTTAATATTTATTTTCCCTAGGCATTCATCCATTTCCCTAAGCTATTAGCTCTAACGACCATAGCAATTGTAAACTTGTGACGAAATATAATGTATTCGACGGCTTAGAGGATAAGATTACCAATGTACATAAGTGCTTACATTTTACGGTTGAGGGGAAGTTGAATAAAGCTAATGTTTTTGCTGTTCTTACTGAATGCGCGTGATTGGTTACATCATAGATAACTGTACGTAACACTGTAACAGTTACGTGACTGTGCGTTACTACAGTTGTCTATGGATAAATATATTATTTTGTTTGGATTTTGCCAACTTCCCCAAGATTAATACACTGGCAAGTGGCAAGTGTAACATCTTGGCCATTATTAACCTGGTTTCTTCAAGAAACGCTCTGCTTTGGCCTGCAACTGTTATCTCATGTACCACAGAGACTTGGTATTACAACGTCGTCACACACATTCCTTATTTTATTACACTTTAATCAGGACTCGTCCACTGGCTTGCGCAATCTCCTGATATTCTACCTGAATTTCCAAGGGCCGTCGAGTCCCGTACCCTCTGCCTTTCCCTTCCAACAGGCGTACAGCTACCGGCGATCTAACATTCTCTCTCTAACCCCCCTCTCGCCCCACAGGCTGGTCGGCTCCGAGGATCGTCGAGCACCCTGTGAGCGCGGTGGTGGCGCGGGGCCAGCCCGTCACCCTCAACTGCCGGGCAGCGGGCCACCCGGCCGCTCGCATCACCTGGCTCCAGGACGGCCGCGCGGTGGCCGCAGGACGACCCGACCGCCTCGTCCTCGCCCCCGGCAGTCTGTTCTTCCTGGCCGCCAAGGAGCGCGACGCCGGGGTGTACCGGTGTCGAGCGCAAAGTCAGGCGGGAGAGGCCACCAGCAGAAACGCCACGCTTACTGTAGCAAGTGAGTACTGACGTCGGCAGCGGCACCACGCCGCGGAGCCTCCTGACATGTATGCATGCGTAAATTGCTTGTTTGTTAATGTGTGTACGTGTGCGTATGCGTGTGCGTGTGCGTGTGCGTGTGCGTGTGCGTGTGCGTGTGCGTGTGCGTGTGCGTGTGGATGTGGGTGTGGGTGTGGGTGTGGGTGTGGGTGTGGGTGTGGGTGTGGGTGTGGGTGTGGGTGTGGGTGTGGGTGTGGGTGTGGGTGTGGGTGTGGGTGTGGGTGTGGGTGTGGGTGTGGGTGTGGGTGTGGGTGTGGGTGTGGGTGTGGGTGTGGGTGTGGGTGTGGGTGTGGGTGTGGGTGTGGGTGTGGGTGTGGGTGTGGGTGTGGGTGTGGGTGTGGGTGTGGGTGTGGGTGTGGGTGTGGGTGTGGGTGTGGGTGTGGGTGTGGGTGTGGGTGTGGGTGTGGGTGTGGGTGTGGGTGTGGGTGTGGGTGTGGTGTGGTGTGGGTGTGGGTGTGGGTGTGGGTGTGGGTGTGGGTGTGGGTGTGGGTGTGGGTGTGGGTGTGGGTGTGGGTGTGGGTGTGGGTGTGGGTGTGGGTGTGGGTGTGGGTGTGGGTGTGGGTGTGGGTGTGGGTGGTGTGGGTGTGGGTGTGGGTGTGGGTGTGGGTGTGGGTGTGGGTGTGGGTGTGGGTGTGGGTGTGGGTGTGGGTGTGGGTGTGGGTGTGGGTGTGGGTGTGGGTGTGGGTGTGGGTGTGGGTGTGGTGTGGGTGTGGGTGTGGGTGTGGGTGTGGGTGTGGGTGTGGGTGTGGGTGTGGGTGTGGGTGTGGGTGTGGGTGTGGGTGTGGGTGTGGGTGTGGGTGTGGGTGTGGGTGTGGGTGTGGGTGTGGGTGTGGGTGTGGGTGTGGGTGTGGGTGTGGGTGTGGGTGTGGGTGTCGGTGTGGGTGTGGGTGTGTGCGATTGCGTACGTATGCCTGCATACGCGCGTACATGCGTCCGTGCCTTCTCTGGCGCCTACGCGCGTATACACATGTGCGCGTGTGTGCGTGTGTGCATACTGCATGCCTGCGATGGTGTGCAAAGGCGGATCCAGAACGGGTGTTTGGGGGGGGGCAAATATCAAAAAGTCTCACACAATTCTGAAAACTCATCGGATTTCGCTTGCTTATGCATTGATAGCTCATTTAAAACAAACTTTCCTTAGTCAAAGTTTCTTAGATGTTCTATATCAGGAAATGTGCCAACTTTGCGCCGATTTCAGGTGGTTTGGCGGGGACATGGCCCCTCCCCCCCCCCTGGATCCGTCCATGATTGTGTGCGTACGTGCGCATGCGTGCACGTGTTCCATTCGACTTGTAGAGTCATGATACGGTATTTCCGCGCCATGAAGTGCTGCGGGCTATATTCTGGTTGTTACGGCCATCTGGATGTCAAGCTGGGCGTTTTAAGAGACTCCGACAGCCAGTGGCCAGTGCCGCGGAGTACCACTTGTGTTTTATGACGCGTCTGGTGACGGTGCTCTGTCGTGTAATGCGACGCCACTCAGCACCCGGCGCCGCTTCATTCTGCAGAGTCGTTACCGCCGCCAGTGCGCCGCTCTCGTCAGCCATAAATTTCACACACCGAAATATGTGCAGAGTTCTGAGATGGCTTTGGAGGTTACGTAGAAGTGCTGCGTGTATGGTTTGCTGGTTTGTTCATAGGTTGTTTGGTTTGGTGTGGTAAACTCGGTGTTGTTTGTTTATTAATGCTGTGATTTACAAGTCCATATTGTACTATTGTTACTTTAAGTGATTTATAAACTACTCACCATTCAATGATTGTTAAGGTGCTGGGTTGCAAAGTTTTTGAAGGTATACCTACGATACTGCTTGCTTTTTTCCCATATTCATTAATTGATTATTCCGGCGTGTAGCTGTGCAAGCTTGCGCCATGTTACCTGCATTAGTTAATGCTGTGTTGGTTTTGTGATGGCAGGTTCCCAGAATAGTTCCCCAGATGGATGATTCCGTTCCAAAGTTGATACCGATATCACGTAATGCATTATGATTTGAGCATTATATCTAGTGCCGCACAGGAAAAAGCCGGGTAAATGTGATGCCGCATTTACGTGAGCTGTTCTGCTTCTGGGAAAGACAGACGGCAGCAGGGCTGTACTTGTAGAATGGCCGAATGGGAGTAATTGGGCATACTAAAATCATATACTGGGAAACCATACGATGCCATGCTGGCGTTTCATGCTGCCATTATTGGGAGCTCACGACTCACGAGTGAGCTGGTATGCTGACCCGCAATGCTTCGAAGCACTGCGGTACTGCATACCTGCCGACTCACGAGTGAGCTGGTATGCTGACCCGCAATGCCTCGAAGCACTGCGGTACTGCATACCTGCCTCTCGGTTCACGTCGACACGCCAGCTGCGTCCTCTTCTCGTCTTGTCTCCTGCGTCTGCTGTGATGGGATTCATGAGTTGGAAATCGATGACTTTCACTTAATTTATAATGTTAAATAGTACCTATGCGTTATTGCTGAGTTTAGCGACTACGTTTCCAAACATATGAGTGCGTGCGTGCGTGCGTGTGTGCGTGCGTGCGTGCGTGCGTGCGTGCGTGCGTGTGTGCGTGCGTGCGTGCGTGCGTGCGTGCGTGCGTGTGTGTGTGCGTGCGTACGTGTGTGCGTGTGTGCGTGTGCGAGCGTGCGTACGTGCGTGCGTGCGTGCGTGCGCTTCCGAAGTTGATCGTGTTAGGAAACTGGTAATTCCACAACCTCATCAAGTGTCCTATACCCCTACTCACCCATATGGTTTGATTGACTGTTTGTTTTGTTCTACTGAAATTCTCAGATTGTCCCGCCTGATGCAGTTTAATTAATTTCCCGTAGTTAAAGACACATCATAGGCACACAGATAAGTCAAAGTAGACTGCCAATGAATTTGGTTTGAACGTAAACTCCACCGGCGAGCAGTGTCACGAGGAGTTGGCGAGTGTCATCAGGAGTTGGCGAGTGTCATCAGGAGTTGGCGAGCACGCGACACCACTGGCATGCGGCATACTGTGTGGTGATAAATGCACCACAAACCTGCCAACCGGGCTCACTGCTGATCTATGACGGTATTTCGAGCATGGCCTGACATGTTGGCAATATGTGGATGGCGCTTGCTTGTGGGTTGGTGGAGTGTACATGGGTGTGTAACTGACTAATGTTTAAAGCTGAGAATGTTGTCACTTTGAATGTTGAGAAGTTGAACGTTGTGAATGATGAATGTTGAAATGAAAAACAATATGAAATGCAATGGATTCAACGGATTCAGGATGCAACATAAATCCTGTTAATCCTAAGTGACATACATTCCTTCTCTTTTCCTATCTTAAATTCGTTGTTTTTCCCAAGCCAAGATGTCACAAAAAACGATTGATGAACGAAGTATTCAGCAACAGTTAAATTAATTGTATATTGCTTGTAAAACCAGCGTAGTTTTAACCCGGCATTGACCGGGGTCTCAGCCGAACGCCATTGACCGGGGGCAAATATTGCCCCCCCCTCGTTATCTCTGGAACGAATGGTCGCAGCGAGACGCGCAAGGCGGCATTCGAAAGCTCTCAATGAGACACATCTCAACCATACTCGACATTTTCGAATTGAGGTCACATATTAGGTCAATTTTTGGTCAAAGGTCAAAATCGAGGCATTTGAGTTTATGGGTCATACTTTCCATCCAAATCCTTTGATTACGACCATGATCACCCGAAGTGCTTCCAAATGTATAATACACATCCCGCATGACCTAAAGTGAGATTATTGGCAAAGGTCAAGGTCAGGGTCAGGTCACAAAGGGTCACCATGCACAGAAGATCTACGAAAGTCATGTGACACATGTTTTATTGGCTAATTTACACGTATAATTCGATAATGATAGTAATTTTACCATCAGACCTTATTTAAGTAAAGTTAGTGCCAGGCTCAGGTCAAGGCCAGGAGTTCATGTGACCTGACCGTCAGGTCACATAATGACAAAATTTGAAATTGATAAATATAATAACAAAGGCATGTTTCTAGACCAGTTTTGTCTCCGAAATACAGTGCTGACATTTATATGTCTGTATCTTGTCACTAAAAGCCAAAAACCGCAATTTCAAAATATGACGTCATGTGCTACTCATACTTAGGGAGCCATAAGTCAGTCAACAATAAAGATATTGCTTTGAAATTTGGTTTGAGTATTTTCCATATGCAGTTCTCCAACATATATTTCGGTGTTTTTAATATTTTGAAAATGTTGATTTTGAGGGCATTTCCCCTCACCAAAAAAGAATAGTTTGTTTGCATTTTGGGGAGTCAAACCCCACAAAGTTAACAAATCCGAGATAGCCATTTTACTAAATGGCTATCGCGGATTTGTTAACTTTGTGGGTTTTGACTCCCCAAAATGCAAACAAACGATTTTGGGGGGAAAATGCCCTCAAAATCAACATTTTCAAAAATATTAAAAACACCGGAATATATGTTGGAGAACTGCATATGGACAATACTGTCATTTGCCCTTGTCATTTGCTATCTTTTGACTTTGTACTGCATTTTTTTTATTTGTACGGCTTGTTAAAGTTTATCTGATTTTTTCGTCAAACTCATGTGTAGTGATGCCACTAAATCTGCTATATCACATATAACAGGATTCTCCTGTTATCTGTGGCTATATCTAAAACAAAATGATGAAATTGCTTTGTATGTGCACAGAAGACGTAACATTGATGTAGGAGAAGGTACCATAAGTTTCGCGTCCATAGCACTGTTAGTTTTGAGCTATTGCGAAAGTTCGTCAGGGGCGTCAATATTTGCCTCCCCCTCCCCCCCCCCCCCCCCCCCCGGTCAATGGCGAGTTAATATAGTAGCCATATGGAGCCCGTGGTCATCTTTACTCTTATGAGCAGAAAATATAAATTCCATTATTTTACCCTGGAATTTTAGTATAATCATTTCCTTTCAGAATGTCTAAAGCAATTAGCCGCTTAAATGGCTTGGGCCTCGGGGACGTGAAAGTGCGCCCTGTCTAAAAGCTGCGTTAAACGTTAGATGATATTCTCTTGGAAATTTAAATGACGTTCAAGCATGGCCTGAGCTCCTATAATCTAGTCTGAGAGGTAATATCGAAAAACCAGCACAATGCCACTAAAGCGTATTGTCGTATTCATTCATCACAGAACTGTGACGAATTTATCATTTTTAATTTGTATAGCCTCGGGCATTTTGGCAAGGTCACGCTGCAAAGGTATTTTTGAAGGCCTAAATAGTGCATTTGACATGACCAAATGTACAAAATACTTATTTGTCTGAATTCGTAATGAAACGGAGATTCTATTTCTGGGCTTTGTTGCGTGACCTTGAATGGCCTTGACCCCGTTACCTCATGACCTTTTTTCGTTGACCTCGTATGACCCTGGGTACACCTCTGATTTCAATTTTTGACTTTGCAAAAGACTCGTCAGCATATTTACACCCGAGCAATCAGTACCCTCGCTCTTGATAGACGCATCCTAAATTTCAAAAGCCACCGCTCTATACCTACTGCTGGTGGTTCAAATACAACTTGGCTAGCTACGGACCGGTCACGGCGCTCACCAGCAGATATACTTCCCTGCGGCCCGTCGGCCTGCGGGCGTGTGACTCGAGTGTGACCGCTGCCGACAGCCGTAAGGGTCACGTGACCGACGACGACCACTTGACATGCAGTCACGTGACCGGCGACGACCACTTAACATGCAGTCACGTGACCGGCGACGACCACTTGACATGCAGTCACGTGACCGGCGACGACCACTTGACATGCAGGCCGACCGTCGGGAGTCAGCCCTGCGTGGCATTCGACCTGAGCTGAGATGTCAGCAGATGTCTGTGCCACCCGTACCGACAGCACATCTGACCGGGATGAGATGTCAGCAGATGTCTGATGTCAAATGTCACCCATTCCAGTATCACAGCTGATCAAGATGAAATATCAGCTGCGGTATATCCCAGTCCCTGGCCATGCTTCAAAGGACATGTAAGACATGTCCAGGCTTATTTGCGCTGGCAATGTGTTCTACTAAAGAAAGCCAAGCCACAGCCATGTCCGCTACACTGCTGTCATTTTCTATCTGCAGAATAATCTTAGCTGCCGTCCGCAACTTATTGTGACCCCTAAAACATTAAATCCTTATTTGAACGGCATTAGCTCAATATTTTGTCAACTTTCCCTGGCTAACATTACATTTTAGTTAAAATGGAATGAAATTAAGTTTAACATACCTTTACCGCTGCAAGGAACTGAAATTATTCATCCAAACCAAACAACAGAAGAAGAAAAAAAAATCAGGTATTGTTTCGAAAAGCTGGTCGAAAAGTAAATGGAATCTATTGGGGAGGTACGCAACGCGACATCGTTTATCATTTCTGGTCCGGATTTTGCTCTGCTCCTCCGCCACCCTGACCACACGAAGAGCTCGGCCTGCCTGCTTGCCAGCCCCACTGAATAAGCGGAGACCGGCTGCGTCGCCGACTTCCGCGATGTAAATCTCGACCGATCGCCCGGGGCGGGCCGGTCCCGGCGCCTTTACGGTCGTTTCTGGGGGCCTCAGTGCCGGATATTGGTCCGTAAAGGCGGCACTGCTGACCGGGAGACGATCAAATCACCGTGACCTTACGCTCCCCAAGGTCACCCCGCCACCCCCGCCCGGCCTTCGCAAGGATCCACTATCTCAGCACCCCTCCCCGAGTGCGACAGTCGGGGGATTCTATTGAAGCCACCGGGGCGCCACAATAGAGGGACGAGCCGGCTGCAATGGCAGTCGTATCTGAGATGCCGACGGTTCCGGTTTAATTAAACTCGTTCGCAGGCCGCAGCCCGACAATGCCACCTCATCATGCCGCTGGCCGTATTATCATGAGCTAATTAACGGTGTGGAATCCGGCCGGACGCCGTCGTTGTAGCACAGGAAGTGTGCTCATCCAAGCACTGAGCTCTGCCCGCCGTGGTATATGTGAACACGTATTGCGCCGCACCGGACCGCGGCTGAATTTGGATAATCCCGCCCGGTCGTTTGCTGGGGATATGAGCCTGGATATGGAAGCTTTAATGCCGCTTTAGTAAAGACTAAGAGCGACTGCCTCATTCGCGGAGTAGAGCCACTATGTGGCGTTAATGAGATTTTCGCGGCTCATTTGTTTTCAAATTTCTCGTGTCGCTTGTGACGGGAGCGTTATTGCCAATGCTCAAAAGTGTGGGATGCTATTTCAACACATAGCTCTATTTCTTTCATCGGATGGTCACAAAGCTATCTTTGTATAAGTCAGATCGTGAAATATGAACTATTCAGAATTATTGGAATAAGGATGTTACCGAATAGACAATAGCTTTTGTCTTCGACTGGAATTAAATCGCCTTAACCCTCGCCCTACGGGAGCTTTTTTCACCTTCGCCCTACGGGGAGCCTGACAGGCCCCCCTATTAACTTCCAAACCAAGCAACTTAAAGCAATGCGGTAAGAACCAGCATGTTGCCTGTCATGAAAGAAATATAACAGTATGCGATTTTTAGGTTTCAGGGCAACGGGTGATCTTCCAGGTCAAGTGAATGACCTCGAATTTACCACGTCCAGAACAGCGATTTTGCCCTTCAGAAAATCTCAAAATTAGAAATTGATAAATGTAAATAAAAAGGCACGCTCCTAGATCACTTTTGGCTCAGAAATACAGAAAAGGTAATTATTTGTTCGTATCTTGTCAAAAAAAGTCAAAAAAGTTATTAAAAAAAATGACGTCATCAATTTCTACACTTAGGGAGCCATCACTCAGTCAAAAATGAAGATATTGCTTTGAAATTTAGTATGAGTATTATCCATACTCAGTTCTCTCACATGTATTCCGGTTTTTCTAACATCTTCGAAAATTTTGACTGGGGATTTTAAAAAAAACATTTTATTTTTTATTTTAGGAGTCAAAAACCCAAGATTTTGAATATCCGAGATATCCATTTGAAAGAAAATGCCATTTTGTATTTTTGGTGAATTGCGTTTGTAATTTCCTTTAAAACTCTGTTTTCTACCATTTTTCAAATATTTATCTTTTTTCCACCAACATGACGTCATCAAAACATGATTTCCTCCCAAACTGCTTAACTAATTTCAAATAAATTTTTACAGAATACGTATAATTGTTGTTAACTCAGCTACCAAAAATTTCAGTAAGATGCACCGTACGTGTAAAAAGATATCTAAGAAAAACCTCAGGGGCCTGTCAGCCCCCCCCCCCCCGTAGGGCGAGGGTTAACCCACAAAAGAGAACACATATTGCATATTGCATATTGCTATGCACATATTGCAGACAACTTAGTAGTCAATATACGGTTTAATTTGTTTCCAAGACTGCCTATGTCAATATCCAACGTACGTTTCTGAGGCATACGTCCTGAGCATCATTCAGAACAAGTATCCCTCACCCGACTTTCCTCTCCGCTCGAGTTTCTGTCGAGGTGCACTGTTCAAAGTTGACCTTCTGTGTGCGTGTTCCAGGCCTGAGGGAGGAGTTCCGAAGGTATCCGCGACCGACCAAGACTACACGGGGCAGTGACGTGGTGCTGCGCTGTGACCCGCCCCGAGGTCACCCCGAGGTCACCGTTCGCTGGCTGAAGAATGGTGACCCCCTTGCCATGACCAACAAGTAGGTTTGACGTGTTTCCTTGAGCCAGCCTGAAGGCGATGAGCTGCCGCATTGGCTGGAGTTCCTGCCTGGTCTGGTGGGCAGTGGTTTCTAGAGTTCATGAATGGCCAAGATAAGTACTGGCAGGGCGGGTTCTGCTGGGCGCTGCTGCTGACCACTGATGGCGTGCTGGTAAACTGGACTGGCTTCATCTGACCTGTGTTGATCCTGCTGACCTCTGTTGGCGTGCTGGTAAACTGGACTGGCTTCATCTGACCTGTGTTGATCCTGCTGACCACTGCTGGCGTGCTGGTAAACTGGACTGGCTTCATCTGACCTGTGTTGATCCTGCTGACCTCTGTTGGCGTGCTGGTAAACTGGACTGGCTTCATCTGACCTGTGTTGATCCTGCTGACCACTGCTGGCGTGCTGGGGAACTTGACTAGCTTCATCTGACCTGTGTTGATCCTGCTGACCACTGCTGGCGTGCTGGTAAACTGGACTGGCTTCATCTGACCTGTGTTGATCCTGCTGGCCACTGCTGGCGTGCTGGGGAACTTGACTGGCTTCATCTGACCTGTGTTGATCCTGCTGGCCACTGCTGGCGTGCTGGTAAACTTGACTGGCTTCATCTGACCTGTGTTGATCCTGCTGGCCACTGCTGGCGTGCTGGCAAACTTGACTGGCTTCATCTGACCTGTGTTCATCCTGCTGGCCACTGCTGGCGTGCTGGTAAACTTGACTGACTTCATCTGACCTGTGTTGATCCTGCTGACCACTGCTGGCGTGCTGGTAAACTTGACTGGCTTCATCTGACCTGTGTTGATCCTGCTGACCACTGCTGGCGTGCTGGTAAACTGGACTGGCTTCATCTGACCTGTGTTAATCCTGCTGACCTCTGTTGCCTGACGGTGACCTGTCAGATTGAGAATGGAGCACTCTGACCCGTGCTGACCTCTGATTACCTTTACCGACCCTGGCCCTGCTGACCTATGTTCGACCTGCTGGCCTATGTTCACCTGGCGATGACTTTGCAGGCTGATAATAGAACGTTCTGACCCGTACTGACCCACCTCTGGTGACCTCTATTGACCCTTCGGTCACTTCACAGACTGAGAATGGAACGTTCTGACCCGTACTGTCCCACCTCTGGTGACCTCTATTGACCCTTCGGTCACTTCACAGACTGAGAATGGAGCGTTCTGACCTGTACATCACCGATGTCCAGCTCTCTGACGCTGGCGACTACGCCTGCCAGGCGTCCAACGTGCTGGGAGTCCGCCGCTCCCGTCAAGCCACTCTCTCTGTACTAGGTATTGTGCTGAATTGTATTGTACCTATTTCATTACATTTGAAAAGTATTTCACAGCCAAAACTTGGCGATTGTACCTCAGGCACTATGCACTATGCAACGCTAGCGCTCGATGCGCGAAACAACTCTTTCCGTCAGCGATCTGCGCATACTCTCTGTATAAAGTCAGACAGAATTAATCCTTTATCTTCCAAGTGGAGTGTTTTCTGCCAGCTGACAGACAGATAGTGTGCTTTGCGCTTTGTCCATCGACAACAGTGTGATCGATTCAGCAGGGAATTGGGCTGGCGCGTTATCAGCATGGGTGCGTCAGGATGGACAGGCGATTAAAAGATCCCGGCGATGAAAAGCTCCAATGTTAACTGATAGCCAGAATGTTATAAACGTTTGCCGACAAGAAGAGGCACCAAGAACACAAAATGAGTTAACTTTTATATTTGTTTAACTAAATAATATTAGCATGGCCATACACTGAGCTGTTAATTAAAACAAGACGTCTCTTGCCATATATGCTTCGCTATTTTACCAGCGCAGTTCCCATATTAATTAATTTATCCTTGTTTACATGGGCGTCTCCACCACTACGGACAGTACGGACAGTGTCCGTACAAGTTGGCGAACCTCCAAAAACTCGTACGGACTGTCCGTACCAGTTTTCGGACCCATTTGAAGGTGGAGAATTAGAGATATCAATACCTGAAATGTATATATCCTTAGTATATTCAGATGGATTGTGTGACGAATCGTGACGAATTACTTATATTCGTGGAATTCATTGCTCAGCAGAGAAGAAGAAAAAAACATCTTATTGTCCCCTCGGCTCTCCAACTTGAACGCACAAATGGCCAGTTGGAATGAAATGTTAACGTTTTTCGTCTGGAGTTCGGAATAGGAGTTTGTAAGAAAATGGCAAGAGGCATTGGCATTTTTCTCTTGTCATTGCTAAAACGTTTAGCCGTATAGCGAGCGGTGCTTGATGTGAAAGCGGGTACTGAAAGTTTGGGGACGATATTGGCGGTAGTTTACGAGATATTGCGAAATACGCGAGGAAGCCAAACAAAATACTCTCGTGTTAGTCACTAGTCCAGTACCATAAATGGTCAGGCCGTCATTTACTGAACTGTATTTAGCTTCCTCCTGGCGCTGACAACGCTGATCCACACGCGTTTTATTTTACATGGATTCAAGTATAGTGTATTAGGCCTAACGTTTGGATGTGCCTCCTGAAATTTGTAGGAAATGCAAGGAACAAACGGGAGAGCTAGAGACGTGCTAGCTGGAGACGTGTGACTGATATCACAGTGTTTATCTTGTCGAGATGCGTCTCCCCATATGCAGCATGACCGACCTGGGTCACCAAATGACCTTGCTCTGAGGTTATATTTTGAACTTGACGCGATCCGGTCACCATAAGTATGGTTTGGATCGTCTTGACGAGGCAAACACGATGGCGTTAAAATTATTCCCTATCTTTATTAGGTAAAAAGGTATACACGAACAACTTTTGGGAAGAAAATGCCAACATGGCTTCAGGGGCGGATCCAGAACATCTTCAAGGGGGGGGGGTCATCAATTGCAGTGCTGCCCCTACCTATACCCAAATCTGAAAACTCAACTGATTTGGTCCACTATATTTTGAGGGTGTCCCTATTTCAGCATTTTGTTTTAATTGACAACGTTGGCTATAGGTATTTGCAATATTAGTCGTACCCTTTCTATCATTTAAAGTGCCGCGGATGGCGCTAAAATATATTAGTTGTACAGTCAAGGGTGGCCCCAGACGGCTGATGAAGAATTGACCAAGAGGGAAGTCGAGGTTCGTGACCAGGCAGGGGGAAGCCGTTTTTGGAAGCCGTTTTTTACTAGCAGTAAATCTTATGCATGCGATAAACTATTATTGCGCTGCGAAGCAGCGCCAAAATTTGAAGTTTTGAGCGGGTTGAAGAACTGATTTTTGCTATTGGAACCAGCATGCAGGGTCAAAACGAGGAAATGTGTCTGGAGCAAAAGATGATGTCAAAAGACATGTTGCCCCTCCCCCAAAGGTGGAGCCATGTATGTATGTATGTATGTATTTACTTCACGGGGCATCCACAAGTTGGCGTGGCTATTAAGCCCCGGGTCGAGTGGGGGAGTAAGACATGCAGTGAAAGAGAGCACACAGTCACACAGCCTAAATCCTAAAACCACCAACATTCACATATGTCACGACACACACGGGTCACTGAGATCAGTCGTCTTGTTGGTGTCCGTCGTCCGTCGTAGTGGACACGAGGTGTCGTTTCACCGCGCGCGTGAAAGCTGGCGGCCCCAGCTGCGAGATGTCAGGTGGGAGTCCGTTGTACAGGGCGGGTGCCCTGCAGGAGAACCTCCGTTTACCGGCCTCAGTTCTGGAGTGGGGGACGTGCAGCTGCTGGTCCTGCCTGGTGGATCTGGCGCGGACAGAGCTGTTTGTGCGGAAGGCGCCTGCGAGCACGTCCGGTTCGCCATTCGCCATGATTTTGTGTGCCATGCTGAGCGTGGCCGCGTCAGCGAGTTGGTGGGCAGTCAGCCAGCCTAGCCCTTCCCGCAGGTCGGACACGTGATCAAATTTGCGACGTCCGAAAATGGTGCGAGCAGCATAGTTTAAGATCTTTTGAATTTTGTCCAGGTTCTTCTGGGTGCCATTGCCGTATACGGATATGCAGTATCTGACGTGCGGGAGGACCAGCGCTGTGACCAGTGTGGTGATGATGCCATCAGGTAAGAGGTGGCGCGCATGGGAGAGGCCGGCCAAGATGCCTATGCAGCTGCGGCTGACGTGGGACACATGAGCGTCCCACGACAGTGTTTGATCAAAAGTGATGCCCAGATTTTTGACTTCCTTCACGGGTTGGAGGGCTGCGTCACGGAAGGTGACCTGAAAATGTGGCAGATTGCGCAAATTTTGGCGGCTACCGAAAGCGATGAGCTGAGTTTTTGCCGTGTTTACTTTGAGGCCGTTCGCGCGAAACCAAGAATCCAGTGTGACGAGAGTTAGCTCCAAGCGGGAGATGAGCGCTGGTAGGTCGCCCTTTTTGACGGTGATAAGCACCTGGGTATCGTCCGCGTACTGCACCACGCCGCCTTCAGAAAGCGACGCCATGTCGTTAGCAAAGATGCTGCACAACAAAGGCCCCAGGGCCGACCCCTGAGAAACGCCCATGGTGTTAGCGAGTGGTCGAGAGGTCTATTGGAACCTCTCGACTGATGACACGCTTTGGGTGTGTCCGTGGAGGTAAGAATGGAACCATGTGGTGTCAACTCCATGCTGCTGCAGTTTGTTCAGGAGTAGTTCGTGGTCGATGACGTCAAAAGCTTTACTTAGGTCGAGGAGGCAAAGTAGTGATATCTCCCCACTATCGGTGGCGGAAAGCATGCGATCGGTGATGGACAGTAGCGCGGTTTCTGTGGAGTAATGGGGTCGGAAACCGTGCTGGGAAGGAGAGAGGAGATGATTGTCGGATAGGTAGGAGTAGAGCTGCTTCTGCACCACCCGCTCTACCACTTTGGAGATGACAGGTATGATTGAGATTGGACGGAAGTTTGATGGGTCAGATGGGTCGCCAGACTTGTGGATCGGGTGAATGATGGAATGTTTCCAGGAGTCGGGGAATTCGGCCAGGGTAAGTGAGGAGTTGACGATGTGAAGGATGACTTCACCGATAGCAGGGAGGACGGCTTTGATGACTCGGATACAGATTCCGTCCGCACCGCGTGCTGGAGAATTACGCATGGTGGCGATGGTTCGAGTAAGTGAGACTAGGTCAATAGGGGATAAGAATAATGTGCAGGCACCGACTCGCGGAAGGCGGCAGGCAGGGGCCTGGGCCGCGCCACCAGCGGCTATTTCTGCCGCAACTCGGGGACCCACAGACACAAAAAAACGCATTCAGGTCTTCGGCAGGTACCTGTGACTGAACCTTTTGCGCCGCCTTTTTGTCGCCTATGATGGCTCGCATGTTCCGCCAGACTGTGTGCGCGCCTTGCTCGCGTATGCGCTGGCCTATTGCTAAACGTGTGTCCCGGCGAATGGCGGACCGGACGGCTCGATTGAGTTCTCGGTACTCAGGGGACCCTCTGCCTGCCTGGCGCAGGGTTGCGCGGCGCTGGGCCATGAGCGACCGAGTCTGGTCGGAGACTGGAGGCGCGGTGGGGTTGCGAATCCTGACATCCCGCAGCGGGGCGTGTGCGTCGAGAATCGGTAGAAAATTTGACATGAAGGAGCACCACTTGTCGGCAACGGTCGTAGAGATAAAAACTCCCCCCCCCCCCAATCAGCGGTTTGTAGGTCGCGAAGAAAGGCACCACCATCGATGCGGTTGAGACAGCGAGAGCGGGTGACGGTCGGTTTACGGCGAACACGGGGAATGTTCATGCTGACACGGATAAAGTTATGGGGGCTATAATTACAGTGAGCGGTGCGGCAGTCTAAAACAATGTCACGGCGCTGAACGATACAAACATCCAGTAGAGAGCCTGAGGCGTACGTGGAAGATGTTACCGATTGAAATAGCGAGTAATCGTGGAGAAACTCCTCTAAGCGCCTACGGCCAGGGTCGTGACCAGCCTTCAAAAGGTCACAGTTCAGGTCACCGCAAATCACCGTGGACGCGGTCGGGCACTTCGCTAAAACCTGCTGCAGCTGGCGCTCCAAGTCGTCGAAGTCCGCCTGCAGCGCCGTGACCGTGTGTCGAGGTGGGCGGTAGACACTACCGATCACGAGTTGGCGTCCTCGTTCCTGCTTGATGACGGCCCAGAGGGACTCGAGCTTGCTGTCTGGGCTCTTATCGGTGGTGAGCTTGAGCGGAGATGCATTGATGGTGTGTTTGGTGGCCAGAGCAACTCCACCGTACCCGCGGTTGTCGGGGCGGTCAGCACGTTGGAGGGTGTAGCCTGGGATGACTAGCAGTCTGGTTGGAGCGCTGGGCCGGAGCCACGTCTCGCCGGAGCCATGGCCCCCATATCCTCCTGCGGCCGCCAATGTGTACTAGTGGTGTAAGATTCGGAAATTTTCCGAATCACGTCCGATCCAAAGTCCGATCCAATATGACAACGCTGACCGAAAAGTGTCCGATGAGTCCAAAAAGTCAAAGTGTCTGAAAAAGTCAAATTAAAAAACATCCTATATAGGTATAACAATTAGTGGTATTTTACTTTATTTCATGTCCACAATTACCATCACATCATCTTTCATTCAATTTCCCATTTAAATACATCAATCATACCACACTTTATTAAAAAGCATCGGAGGATCATCCAATTAACTGCCTGTAAGGTGTAAAGACCTGTAAGGTAGGAAAATGTGTGAATTGTGATCTATATTATGCCTTGACCGAAAATTGTTCAAAATATATGTGGCTGACCGACCGAAGTCCAAATCGGAATCGGACAAATTTGGACCCCGATTTACATCACTAGTGTGTACAGTTTATATTAGACACTTTTGCACTGGAAAAGAACACTGATTGATTTGCGACGCGTAGCGGCGCGGATGTTTTTTTTTGTCTGGATAACTAGACCCTAAACATCGAAAGGTTCTATAATCTATATGTATCAGCCCAAGGGGCCCTCAGGGCCCCTCGAGTCCGCTAGGTTGTTGCCTCTGGTATAAAGGAACGTTGGTGCCTCTTAATAGCCCAAGGGAATGAAGAGACATTTTTTTGCATAATTTAGCAATTTTAATTTAACATCATTTCGTGATTTTCTTTCCCAGCAACCAATGCCTGTGATTTCATGGCGGCATCAGACCATTGTTTTCCCTCCTAGATTCAAGGAAACACAGTGTCCCGGTGTCTCCCCTCGCCCCACAGTGCCGCCTACCGTCACGATGGTGCCCCTGGCACACCGGCGCGGTGGTGCCCTTGGTTCAAAGAACACTGAATGATTTGCGCCGTGTAGCGACGCGGATTTGTTTGCTTTATTTTGGTGGTGCCCTGGTGCCCCGGCGCGGTGGTTCCCCCAAGGCGCGGTGGTGCCCCCGCGACCCGGTGGTGCCCCCACGGCCCGGTGGTGTCCCCACGCCGCGGTCGTGTCCCCACGGCGCGGTGGTGCCCCCACGGCGCAGTGGTGCCCCCATGGCCCAAAGGGGGGGGGTCATGACCCCGTGACCCCCCCCCCCCCACCCACCCCCCCCCCCCCCCACCCCCCACCCCCCCTGGATCCGCTACTGCATGACCTTTGGTTACCTCTGGAGTCTGGAGCCTAAACTATTGACCTTATATACAATTTGAGGACACCTAAGCAATACCATTTTGTCAAGAGCTTTCGATTGCGCTTCTCCGTTTGTTCCAAGCTATCATAGTTCCCGAGATATTTGGTGTGTTTCTGGAGCGAAGTCCTAAATTTGACCTTCGATGAGCCCTGGTGACCTCAATATTGACCTGAGCGAAAATATCGCAAGCGTAGGAACAAGGGGCCATGACCGCTCCACTTTTCGTCTATTTTTGGGTAAAAATCTTTGGCAAAATTATCCAGATATACCCCCAAAAAAACGATTGTTTTGAAAAGCAATATATTTCGATAACATAGACGCACATTTTCAGTATAGATTGCAAAAGTGTCGCAAAATTCGAAAATTCTGCGTGCTGCTATGATATTGTGTGCTTCGGGGGAGCAATCTGGCACAGTGGTAAGACATTTGCTTTCTGTGCCGGGGACCGGGGTTCAAAATCCCTCGGCTGGCCTCTGAAAAATTCGTCCCGGCCCCAATATCCCTCGGAACAGGGGGAGAGTTCCAGTTAGCGCTTTGGTCGCAGGAGGATATGGTGCTTGGTCCACTACATTGTGTGCTTCGAAAGAAGAATAGAAGTAAGCTGTAAAAAGCTAGAAACTTGATTAAAATAAACATGTATAACATTAGTAAGTACAAATGTAACGATTATCCCATAATTGCTTACACAACTAGGATACTATTGTCAGTGGCGAAGGGTTCGCTCGCTGGTCCAGCAACGCTGCTTTTATCACATGCTTACATTTGAAGCTTTTCGACACAGCGCTAAGTTTTTTGACACAACGCTGAATGACAGGACAAAACATCTAATATATTCAGCAGGAGCGTTCTTACAACCAGAGTACATCCCTGCAAAAGATCACGTCCTACTCCCCCCCCCCCCCCCCCCCCCCGCTGGAAAGGTTCGATGTCGTGGTGTGTCCGTACAGGTTTTGAAACCATGGCGACGCCACTGCTGGTTCACTTTCGTCAGATGCACTTATAGGAATGTGATGAACAGCATGCTGAACAGCATTTAAAAAAGATCAGCATGGAGACGTACAGGCCCTCATTTTCACTGTTTAAAAATATTAAGATGTGTATATATTTGTGAAAGTCTGGCCAAGGTGAACGTTGCCCAGGGCCGTCTCCTAACATAAACCTGTGTTCCAGTTAGGTGACTAACGTGCTGTAGCCAGTAACTGTCGCTGCTCCAAGTGAGTCTGTTTTTCGTAATAAGATGGCAGAGTTGTGTGGTCAGTAGCCATCGTTGTTCGCAGTGGGTCCATATTTCGTGTTACGTCCGTCTGCGGGCCTGGGCCTGGCTGGAGGGTCACTGCTGGTACCCTGTCGTGTCGGAGGATCACCGCGGCCCAGGGTCCACTGGCGACGGCTAGATGGGGCTCTGCCGGTCGGCCGGCTCCACTATACCGAGGTGAGGAGACTTCTACTGGATATAGATTAGGAGATGCCTCGGCTTCACTGAGTTCAGAGGGGGCCCGGTTCCACCATATCAAGGTGAGGTGGTCTACCGCATTAAGGTTAGCGGAAGTACCGGGTTTACTTCACTTGTATGCGAGGAGAGCTTCAATGTACTACTTCTAAGATGTCGCAATTCGTTTTGCGGATGAACACATTAAAAGCACACTGTGATGCAGAGATGGAATACATACAGACCTATACATAGCTATACTTGTTTTCTCAGGACGACAGCATGCGTATCGACGCGCTGCGTCCGTCTGACGCCGGTCAGTACAGCTGCGAGGCGGAAAACGAGGCGGGTCGAATCTCAGCACCCGTCACCGTCACTGTACATGGTGAGTTCTATATTCGCCCTTGACTGGTCAAATGAGCTGCTGTGGCTGGTACAATCACAACTGATGGTAATGTCAAGAGGGGCAACATATTTGTTCCTGTTTGGTGCGTTGAGTATTCTTGAGAAAAAAATATGAGCAGGAACACAAATCGTCTCTTGCAATGAGTGTCATAATAAAGGAACCTGGGAATGTTATGAATAAGGAATGATGTGTCTGCCTAGCCATTGTGCCCCCCCCCCCCCCCCCCCCCACTCGGAGTCACGATGAGGATTGAGGAGAATCTGTACATATATATCCCCATGTCGTGTCTGCCCCGCCCATGTAGTGTCTCCCAGTGTGGACGCCCCGGCCCGGAAGGTGGTCAGGCTCGGCTCGCAGGCGGCGCTCAAGTGTCAGGTCAGAGGTCAGCCGGTGCCCCGGGGCGTCTGGTGGAAGGAGACCGAATTCGACCCGCTGCTAGCAGACCAGGTGAGAAAGTACGGGACTTGGCGATTGGTGGTCATTAGATCAGGTGTTTCTTTCTAAAAGCCTAGCGGGTGAGCCTGGACTGGATTGGATCATGGATCCAATAAATGAATCAAGGATCAAAGGTCGCAATGAAAGATCGCAAGCAAAAAATCGCAAGCAAATGTATCTCAGTGATAAATGTGTTTCTGTCGGCCCAGCGCATGTCAGTTCGCGCGACTGAATACTGTTCCGCCCAACAGAGGTGTAATGCGGCATAGTCTAACACTTCAGCGACGAAATGTGGCTCCTCAGCTGGTGCCTGTTTCCTCCCCTCCGTCCGTAAACGTCCATAACATATGTGTGCTAACCAAAAGGCATGACAAAACATTCCATTAAACAATGCATGGTCACTCAACCATTTGAATTGATGCTACGAACAACATGCCTAACCAGTATCCATCGCCCATTAGGTCAAAACCTTACCGACTATCGGTTCAAAGGGTTTTCGTTAAATATACCACAAGTGTAATGCTCTTGTAAAGCGTCAATTCGAGTGATAGTGAGGGCGTGTGGTGTTCACAATGTTCCTCTCCTTCGCTGACGTTTGCCCTGTTTCTCCTCAGGAGCGGGGTCGCATCACCACCTCCGTACAGAACGATCTGTACATCTCCCCGGTGACCTCAGCTGACCTGGGCTGGTGGGTCTGCGCCGCCACCAGCGCGGCCGGTTCGGTGGCCAGCCGGGTGCTGCTTCACACGGGGTCAAGGTCACGGGGTCACGAGGTCAAGGTCACGGGCGCCAACAGCCTGCACAGTGAGCTGGTGCATCTGGAGGAGGTCAAGGTCACAGGCCAGCACTCTGTTCGTCTGACGTGGAAGGTGAGAGCATCGTGTCGGTGATGGAAAGGAGAGGGGTCAAGTTGTGTCCACTGCCCAGTCTATGATTCAGTTTAATATGTGTTATATTGCCCAGTCTTATCGGCTTGTTTCTAGGAGAATATCGGTCATATAAAGCGTGCAGTGCAGCAGAAAGTAACAAAAACAGAGCATCACTCAGCATCGTCTTATGCGTTTAAAAAGGATTCGTTAAGAAAACATAACATGCATGCATGTTCCCTATCGAACTTTGGCAGGCTCTTGTTATCCGTTACTCATTTTTCATTGAGATTTATTGCCTTCGAAAATCGCTCTCAGCGTAAGCCTGAGCAGCCTCCGTCAATAACGCAATCGAAGACGCTATAAGAGGGTCACAAGACGTAAAGGCAGACTGAAATGCACCTATTTTCAATTCACGCATGAAAGTGGATATATTTTCAGTCAACTCATCTGATAAAAGTAGCTTCGCTTGTGGCATTCCAAATCGAGCTGTCCCAAAAGAGTCGTCGTTGAGCTACGAAACCACACAGTGAAGTTAAATGAACACGATTGCTATGACCCAGTACAAATAATAATAATAAAAATAGTGTCTACCTAGCATTATGTTGATCCCTCCCTGGGTGTCTGATCTTCCGCTACTTTGCATTGTATCCTTCCTTCCACAGACATCTGTCCCTTCCTCCACGAGTATTTGATGTTGTTACTGTGTATTTAACACTTCCTTCCATAGACATCTGCCCCTTCCTCCACGAGTATTTGATGTTATTACCGTGTATTTAACTCTTCCCTCCACAGACATCTGCCCCTTCCTCCACGAGTATTTGATGTTATTACCGTGTATTTAACTCTTCCCTCCACAGACATCTGCCCCTTCCTCCACGAGTATTTGATGTTGTTACCGCGTATTTAACACTTCCTTCCACAGACATCTGTCCCTTCCTCCACGAGTATTTGATGTTGTTACCGTGTATTTAACACTTCCTTCCACAGACATCTGTCCCTTCCTCCACGAGTATTTGATGTTGTTACCGTGTATTTAACACTTCCTTCCACAGACATCTGTCCCTTCCTCCACGAGTATGTGATGTTGTTTTCAGTATTTAACACTTCCTTCCACAGACATCTGTCCCTTCCTCCACGAGTATTTGATGTTGTTACCGTGTATTTAACACTTCCTTCCACAGACATCTGTCCCTTCCTCCACGAGTATTTGATGTTGTTACCGCGTATTTAACACTTCCTTCCACAGACATCTGTTCCTTCCTCCACGAGTATTTGATGTTGTTACCGCGTATTTAACACTTCCTTCCACAGACATCTGTCCCTTCCTCCACGAGTATTTGATGTTGTTACCGTGTATTTAACTCTTCCTTCCACAGACATCTGTCCCTTCCTCCACGAGTATTTGATGTTATTACCGTGTATTGAACACTTCCTTCCACAGACATCTGTCCCTTCCTCCACGAGTATTTGATGTTGTTACCGTGTATTTAACACTTCCTTCCACAGACATCTGTCCCTTCCTCCACGAGTATTTGATGTTGTTACCATGTATTTAACACTTCCTTCCACAGACATCTGTCCCTTCCTCCACGAGTATTTGATGTTGTTACCGTGTATTTAACACTTCCTTCCACAGACATCTGTCCCTTCCTCCACGAGTATTTGATGTTGTTACCATGTATTTAACACTTCCTTCCACAGACATCTGTCCCTTCCTCCACGAGTATTTGATGTTGTTACCGTGTATTTAACTCTTCCTTCCACAGACATCTGTTCCTTCCTCCACGAGTATTTGATGTTATTACCGTGTATTTAACTCTTCCCTCCACAGACATCTGTCCCTTCCTCCACGAGTATTTGATGTTGTTACCGTGTATTTAACACTTCCTTCCACAGACATCTGTCCCTTCCTCCACGAGTATTTGATGTTGTTACCATGTATTTAACACTTCCTTCCACAGACATCTGTCCCTTCCTCCACGAGTATTTGATGTTGTTACCGTGTATTTAACTCTTCCTTCCACAGACATCTGTTCCTTCCTCCACGAGTATTTGATGTTATTACCGTGTATTTAACTGTTCCCTCCACAGACATCTGTCCCTTCCTCCACGAGCATTTGATGTTGTTACCATGTATTTAACACTTCCTTCCACAGACATCTGTCCCTTCCTCCACGAGTATTTGATGTTGTTACCGTGTATTTAACACTTCCTTCCACAGACATCTGTCCCTTCCTCCACGAGTATTTGATGTTGTTACTGTGTATTTAACACTTCCTTCCACAGACATCTGCCCCTTCCTCCACGAGTATTTGATGTTGTTACTGTGTATTTAACACTTCCTTCCATAGACATCTGTCCCTTCCTCCACGAGTATTCGATGTTGTTACTGTGTATTTAACACTTCCTTCCACAGACATCTGTCCCTTCCTCCACGAGTATTTGATGTTGTTACCGTGTATTTAACTCTTCCTTCCACAGACATCTGTCCCTTCCTCCGCGAGTATTTGATGTTGTTACTGTGTATTTAACACTTCCTTCCACAGACATCTGTCCCTTCCTCCACGAGTATTTGATGTTGTTACTGTGTATTTAACGCTTCCTTCCACAGACATCTGTCCCTTCCTCCACGAGTATTTGATGTTGTTACTGTGTATTTAACACTTCCTTCCACAGACATCTGCCCCTTCCTCCACGAGTATTTGATGTTGTTACCATGTATTTAACACTTCCTTCCACAGACATCTGTCCCTTCCTCCACGAGTATTTGATGTTGTTACCGTGTATTTAACTCTTCCTTCCACAGACATCTGTTCCTTCCTCCACGAGTATTTGATGTTGTTACCGTGTATTTAACACTTCCCTCCACAGACATCTGTCCCTTCCTCCACGAGTATTTGATGTTGTTACCGTGTATTTAACTCTTCCTTCCACAGACATCTGTTCCTTCCTCCACGAGTATTTGATGTTGTTACCGTGTATTTAACACTTCCTTCCACAGACATCTGTCCCTTCCTCCACGAGTATGTGATGTTGTTACTGTGTATTTAACACTTCCTTCCACAGACATCTGTCCCTCCCTCCACGAGTATTTGATGTTGTTACCGTGTATTTAACTCTTCCTTCCACAGACATCTGTCCCTTCCTCCACGAGTATTTGATGTTATTACCGTGTATTTAACTCTTCCCTCCACAGACATCTGCTCCTTCCTCCACGAGTATTTGATGTTGTTACCGCGCATTTAACACTTCCTTCCACAGACATCTGTCCCTTCCTCCACGAGTATTTGATGTTGTTACCGTGTATTTAACACTTCCTTCCACAGACATCTGTCCCTTCCTCCACGAGTATGTGATGTTGCTTTCAGTATTTAACACTTCCTTCCACAGACATCTGTCCCTTCCTCCACGAGTATTTGATGTTATTACCGTGTATTTAACACTTCCTTCCACAGACATCTGTCCCTTCCTCCACGAGTATTTGATGTTATTACTGTGTATTGAACACTTCCTTCCACAGACATCTGTCCCTTCTTCCACGAGTATTTGATGTTATTACTGTGTATTGAACACTTCCTTCCACAGACATCTGTCCCTTCTTCCACGAGTATTTGATGTTGTTACTGTGTATTTAACGTTTCCTTCCACAGACATCTGTTCCTTCTTCCACGAGTATTTGATGTTATTACTGTGTATTGAACACTTCCTTCCACAGACATCTGTCCCTTCCTCCACGAGTATTTGATGTTGTTACCGTGTATTTAACACTTCCTTCCACAGACATCTGTCCCTTCCTCCACGAGTATTTAATGTTGTTACTGTGTATTTAACACTTCCTTCAACAGACATCTGTCCCTTCCTCCACGAGTATGTGATGTTGTTATCGTGTATTTAACACTTCCCTTCACAGACATCTGTCCCTTCCTCCACGAGTATTTGATGTTGTTACCATGTATTTAACACTTCCTTCCACAGACATCTGTCCCTTCCTCCACGAGTATTTGATGTTGTTACCGTGTATTTAACTCTTCCTTCCACAGACATCTGTCCCTTCCTCCACGAGTATGTGATGTTATTACCGTGTATTTAACTCTTCCTTCCACAGACATCTGTCCCTTCCTCCACGAGTATTTGATGTTGTTACCGTGTATTTAACACTTCCTTCCACAGACATCTGTCCCTTCCTCCACGAGTATGTGATGTTGTTTTCAGTATTTAACACTTCCTTCCACAGACATCTGTCCCTTCCTCCACGAGTATTTGATGTTATTACCGTGTATTTAACACTTCCTTCCACAGTCATCTGTCCCTTCTTCCACGAGTATTTGATGTTGTTACTGTGTATTTAACACTTCCTTCCACAGACATCTGTCCCTTCCTCCACGAGTATTTGATGTTGTTACCGTGTATTTAACACTTCCTTCCACAGACATCTGTCCCTCCCTCCACGAGTATTTGATGTTGTTGCTGTGTATTTAACACTTCCTTCCACAGACATCTGTCCCTTCCTCCACGAGTATTTGATGTTGTTACCGTGTATTTAACACTTCCTTCCACAGACATCTGTCCCTTCCTCCACGAGTATTTGATGTTGTTACTGTGTATTTAACGCTTCCTTCCACAGACATCTGTCCCTTCCTCCACGAGTATTTGATGTTGTTACCATGTATTTAACACTTCCTTCCACAGACATCTGTCCCTTCCTCCACGAGTATTTGATGTTGTTACCGTGTATTCAACACTTCCTTCCACAGGCATCTGTCCCTTCCTCCACGAGTATTTGATGTTGTTACCGTGTATTTAACACTTCCCTCCACAGACATCTGCCCTTACCTTCACGAGTATCGGATGTTTCTACCGTTTGCTTGACCGATGTTTCTCTTCCCTCCACAGACATCTGATCGGAGGCCGGTGGACGGCTTCTACATCTGCTACATCCTTCTACCCCCACCAGCCTCCCCTGCCTCCCCTGCCTCCTCCCACGCCTCCCACGCCTCCCCAGCGACCTCCCAGCCGGGAACCAAGTCCACCGGGTGACCGTGCTGAACGGAGGCGCCGAGAGTTACGAGCTCACTGGATTGCGAGCCGGCGCCGCCTACCAGCTTGTTCCTCGTGCCGTTCAGAGCAGGACGAGAAGGCCGGCTCAGTCGGCTGAGGGAGGTGCGGCTCCCCGAGGCAGGTGGGTGCTGAGAGGATATGGCAGGGGCTGAGGACGCCACAGGGGCTGAGGAGACCGCAGGGGATGAGGACACAGTAGAGTATGAGGACGCCGCAGGGCTGAGGACACAGTGGAGTATGAGGACGCCACAGGGGCTGAGGACACAGTGGAGTATGAGGACACAGCCCAATCGGAGGAGGATATCGAGGGTCTGAAGAGGAAAAGCATACTAGATTTAAGAAGAATGTGAACGCTGAGAACAGAGAAAGAAAACTGGTGGGACAGGAGATGAGGAGTAATTCAATGATATGGCAAATAACATTGCATTTTTGCTCATAAAGAATATGAGCACATGCAAGGACTGGATATGACAGAAATGAGTGGGAAAATGTTGGATTCAGGCCTCCGAGTACTTTGGGCCATTCAATAAGGACAAATGCTGCCCACCTGTAACTACTAAAGAACTCGTCCCTACAGGACAAGGATACGAAGAGCTAGGACAAGATAATGCAAACTTCGAATCACCATATTCCACAGAAATGCCAACAAGTGCACCCAGAGTGCCAACCTGTGTCCGCTCTTGTTTCTAATCTACACGCATTACCGCTAACACCGAATCGTTACCTTCGTGGAATCTGCTGACGTTTGTGTGACGTCGCCTAGTGACGTCATCATGCCGCCATCTGCTCATCCCCGTCACCTCCCCCGACCCGGCGCGTTACCTGTATGACGTCACCTGGTGACGTCATACCTCCGCGGAGTTCTGCCGCGGACACCGCTCGGTCGATAGCCCACCCGTCCACTTCGGCACGGCTGGAGCTGCGTCCGGGCCGCTCAACTCACTCCCCCACCCATAACCATCCGTTGAGAGAGACGGAGACGCACCGAGATCATCAAATTTTACGGCCGCTGCCGACTCACGCCGGCTGGCCATTCATCGAGCCGTGTCGGTACGCCACCACCGGAGGGGGCGCGGGGGGGGGGGGAGATGAGCGAGTCGTCCCCGTTGGTACGCCGGCGGGATGGGAGGGGCGGGGAGCGACTGAGTCGTCCCTAGTGAGACAGCAGCCACGCCGCCCAGCTCGTGCCAAACGAGCCGTAGCTCGGACCAGGATGAGACAAAAAGGATCATCAACACAGATATGACGGCGGGAGATAGACGGTGGAGAGGGTTCGTTAATGACTTATGAAACAACTCAGTGTGTTGAAGTACGGGAGATAGGTCAGGGCACTGGAACTGGAAAACTGGGCAGGACGTCCTGGGAAATGCATAATGCTCAGTTTTCTCCGAAGTCGTTGCAGGCTAATTCGTCTAATGATCCCGGTCAAATTAGTCCTGATTGACTGAGTTCGAATGACAAAAGCCAAGGCCTTCGTGCAGATGACCTAGACTGACCGGACGCCACCAGACGAACTGATCGGACGAACTGAACCATGCCATGGCTGCCGTTCCGGAAGGTTGAGCTGAGCAGGAACTGTTAACAGTCAGCTGGCAGTGGCAGGGTGTTGGCTGCTGGCAGCTGCTACTCTGTTGGCTGCTGGCAGTGGCCGGGTGTTGGCTGCTGGCAGAGGCCGGGTGTTGGCTGCTGGCAGCTGCTACTCTGTTGGCTGCTGGCAGTGGCCGGGTGTTGGCTTCTGACAGTGGCCGGGTATTGGCTGCTGGCAGCTGCTACTCTGTTGGCTGCTGCCCTGCTGGCGATAGCTTGGTACCGATTCCAGCTCCGCCGGCGCGCCGGAAGGGCCAGCACCGCCGCGGCGGTGTCGGCCCTTCCGCTGTCGCCCCGGCGCCGGGCTGAGCAGGCTGGCTGGCCGTCCCAATCAGACGGCCGATGCCAACAGTGATGGTCAGCTCACGTTCGCCCCGATCGGCTCGACGGAATACCGATATCGGGCGCGAGCGGCGGTGGTGGGTCGGCCGGAGCGGGCATTGCTCTCCTCCCCACCCATCCACACCCGTCAGGCTCACCCTCTCGCCCGCCGGACCCATGGGGCACCGCCTCCCGTCCGCCGCGCCCACCCCCCCCCCCCCCCCCCCCCCCTGACGGCTGAGCGGCTATAATGCAGCGATCAACCGAATGCCGGCCAGAGAAGGCACTCTTTGTCGGCGCCGGGGGCGGGGCGGGCGAGGCGGGGGCGGGGGCGGGGGCGGCCGGTTGTGCTGGCGTTGGCCGGCACGGACAGCCCGATTACTGGCGGTCGTGCTGGGAAAACATCGGCCGCAGAGCTTTGTCCGGCCGGGCGCGGGGAGCGGCGATATTGCTACTTGACGCCACCAGGGACGGAATGAAGTCGGCTGACCGCTCTGGCGAGGGACCGCACGGCCACTCCACAGGCAGCACTGGAGACGTGAGAAACCTGCTGCACGATATCGTGAATATACATGTAATGAAACATATAGAAACAGAATAGATTGTTCTGATTGCGCAAATGCTTGCTAAGATATTGTTCGCATAAATACAACGTTAAACGAACAGGGATGTTTTATTCTAACGTCTCTGGGGTTCACAACAAGTCATAAAGGTGTATGCTGAAATTATAATCGATGTTTTGTTTTAGATCTATCTTTCCTACGGATAAACACAAAACAAGCTAAAAGAGACGTAAAGCTACAAACAAATACACATAAACCTATAAACCTACTATAAACAATTTGATTATACTTTTTGTCTTGTTAGCACTCACACTCTTACTGTCGAGTTGTTATTACTCGATATTTTGAAGTCTGCACTAACTCAAGGGACATAATTCACGCCATGTCAAGGAATATTGTTTAGGAGAAAACGCACAAAATCTATTAAAAAAAACTTGTATTGCCTAAGCCAGTGGGTTTCAGCTGTCAAAAGTATGCTTACCCCTGCTGATGATTAGAATGACTCGTTACGCCATCCATGATCCACCACCGCGCAGATTGCAATCATCGGCTTCAAGCTATGCGGTACAGCATAACTTCAGGCGTTTACTACTAGTGCCATCTAGGGACAGAAATATAAATAGACATCATTGACGTCCCGTAGCCGGGGGGATCAGATACAGAACCCGTTAGCGCCAGGTTCGAGCTCCGGTAAAAAGGATGTGTGGTGGCCCGATATGTACATGCATACTGGAGAGGTCAAGTGTCCGTTGCCCAGAGAAATGTTCAACGCCCGTGTCGCCCGTGGCCGTGGCCGTGTCGCAGCGTTGTACAGGTCACTGCAAAAGTAATGGTAGGTACTACTGTAGATTGGTAAAACCCAGCAGCGTTTCATAACAACAATAGATATCCCTGAACAAATAAGCGGTACATCTCCGTCCTGCACATAGGCAGCTCTCTGTCACTTTTCACTATTCTACGCCTTCAAATAAAATCACAATATTCGAAGAACCTGATTAATCTCCCCACTTGAGTGCACTGAGACATCTCGACCCTGAGACAGGCTCTGATCGGAGAGTTGTAAGCCCACGCCGGCACAGCATCGGGCGAAGTAGCTCGCATTTAGAAGGTCCTCGAGTGGAGGCTATTCATCGTAGTAGAGATGATAGTAAAGACCCCGTGTCAACCAATAGCTGCCCGCCTCACAAGCGGGCAGTGGAAGGGTCAGAGGTCACCGATAAACGAAGCGCTGAACAGCGGGAGGGTCGGCTTGGCTGTGGTTCTGGGATCAGAGCGACAATGGAGGTGCAAATTGCGGGTAGAGGTGCATATTTCTGGAGATCCTCTCACATGAGGTGCGATATTACGTATTTAACAGACAACAGTAAACAAACAGATATTCTTCGTTTCTGTCACGGTGAAAATTTGCCATAGATGTATTTTTTATTGAAATGCCAATCCATATGTTATAAATTTACCACTAAATTTATATATATATATATATATATATATATATATATATATATATATATATATATATATATATATATATATATATATATATATTATATATATATATATATATATATATTATATATATATATATATAGATAGATAGATAGATAGATAGATAGATAGATAGATAGATAGATAGATAGATAGATAGATAGATAGATAGATAGAGAGAGAGAGAGAGAGAGAGAGAGAGAGAGAGAGAGAGAGGAGAGAGAGAGAGAGAGAGAGAGAGAGAGATAGATAGATAGATAGATAGATAGATTAGATAGATAGATAGATAGATAGATAGATAGATATATATATATATATTATATATATATATATATATATATATATATATATATATATATTATATATATATATATATATATATATATATATATATATATATATATATATATATATATATATATATATATATATATATATATATATATATATATATATATTATATATATATATATATATATATATATATATTATATATATATATATATATATATATATATATATATATAATATATATATATATAGATATAATATAT
>JAXIVJ010011169.1:2500-44452 GCA_036785665.1 Chirona hameri
ACTCAAAAAATATTTTTACAGGTCGAACCCCGCTTTTTTATTTTTTGATACGAAAGGACATCAATGAAGTTCAAATCCTCATCAGACGGAAAATTTAAATTTCAGTTTCCAACAGGTCAAGGTCACGGCGCAAAAAGTAGGTCACGAAATTACGTGAAAAAATCGAAACTCGGTGATTGCCAAATTGTTCTTCGACTAATCCTGATCTAAACAAAAAAAAAGTTGATCAAAATCACTTTTTTAGTCTCGGAGTTATTGGTCGTCAAAATTAGGCTTACACAGTGGCCTTGGGAAAATACTGAAGTATCTTGGAAAATGTTTTTTTTTTGTCACCGCCAATGAATTCCCCGCCCTTGAACCCCCCAGTGCACAACTTTTCCAGAAAAATGTTAATGGTCGGACGGATTTTTTTTTGGGTTGTCTTACTGTGTTTTTTTTTTTGGTTGTCTCCCCATGTAAACATGTGTTTTTTTCTCTCGTATTTTCGAAGAAAGGTTTATCCGCCACTGTACCAGGACAAAAATCACAACCTGTCCGATCGGTTTTGGGGGGGGGGCAAAACATACGTTTGCCTATCGATATTTCGTTGGGGGGGGGGGGCAATTGCCCATTTTGCCCAACCGTAGATCCGCCACTGCTGCTTGTAACGTAAACAAGCGTGAGGAACCGAAACAAGTTTCGGGGGTATTAAACTTCTTCTAAAAGGGGCCCACTAGTCCTGTGTTGACATTACTTAGCGGAGCGAGGTAATTCGTTCACCACAACCCGTTTTTCGATCTCCTCTACAAATCTGCTATCTCAGTTCAAAGCCCTATTGTTAAAAGGTGAACCCTTTAACCGACCGTACAAATGTTATATTTTGAACACAATGTAATCACAAAACGTGAAAAGATAGCAAATGACAATGGCTATAAAATGGCGATTTCGGATTTTTGAAACATTTGGTTTTGGACCCCCACAAATTCAAAAACTTTTGTTTAATGCCTCAAAATAACATTTTCAAACATTACAAAAACGGAATATATGTTGGAGAACTACATGTGGACACTGGACAGTATCCAAACAATATTTAAAAGCAATATCTTTATTTTTGACTGACATGGCTTCCTAAGTATGAGTAACTCATGCCGCCATATTTTGAAATTACATTGTGTTTGCTTTGAGTGACCAGTTACAGACAAATCAATACCAGCACTGTATTTCTGAGACAACACTGGTGGAGACAACACAACACAAACATGCCTTTTTTAGATTTACCAATTTCAAATTTTGACCTTTGTTTTGCAAATTTTGACAAATTTCGCATTTTGACCTGACCTTGACCTGAGCTTGACACTAACTTCACTTAAATGAGGTAAAATGGTAAAATGACTATCACTATCAAATTATAGGTACGTATATAAAATAACTCATAAAACATATGTTGCATGACTTTCGTAGATATTTTGAGCATAGTGACCTTTTATGACCTGACCTTGACCTTGACCTTTGCCAACAATCACACTTTAGCTCATGCGGGATGTGTATTATACCTTTGTGAGCATTTTGGGTGATCATGGTCGCAATCGAAGGCTTTGGATGGAAAGTATGGTCCATACACTCAAATACCTTGATTTTTCCTTTGACCTGACCGTGACCTGACATGTGACCTCAATTTGAAACTTTCGAGTATGCTTTAGATTGATCTCATTGAGAGCTGTCGAATTCCGCCTTGCACGTATCGCTGCGATTATTGGTTCGGAAGATAACCAGGGGGGGGGCGAAAAACGCCCCCCCCCCCCCCCCCCCAGCCAATGGAAGGTGGCTGGAGACCCCAACCAATGCCGGGTTAAGGTTAAAATTCACGAGACCTGTGGACGACTCTCGTTTTAAATTTGATTCTTTCGATGCAATGATATCGTCACTGTTGATGCGATGATAGCCGTGTGTAAACTGATTACGATTCAGGTAAGATATTTGAACAGCTCAGTGTCTCCCCAGCTGTCTGACGGTCGCTGTTCCATCGTGCTGGCAACAGATCGCAGTGGATGGCCGCCACATGGCCTCCTACAAAGCGCGAACACCGCTGTCTCATGCCAGCACCCTGCACTGCACCGGCACCGTCGAGTTGGAGGCCATTTCGTACTCTGACGGGGTGCGGTCGTACCCGCTACGGCCGGCGCTGGCGCTGGAGATCGCCGCGAAGGAAGGCGGCTACCGCCGTGACGATCCGGTGGGTGCTGGATGCTGGAGATCGCGAGCCACGCTCCACGTAGCCGCGCTGCCGGTACTCACGTGCCGCTAGGAGTGGAATCGGACTGTGGGTTAATGAAGCCATGGAGTAGGTATTTGAGTGAGGTAGTTGCGCGTTAGCTCGATCAATGAATAACGCGTACTTTTCACGGTCTGTGTTGTGTGGTCTTAGTGGAACACATTTGTGGTTGTTTTTTTTTATGGGACATGTGCACAACTATACAGTGTGATCGTGACGTAGGCATCAGCTCCATAGCCTGGGGCTCTGCACAGTCTCTCTTAAAAGTATTTATCGTTACACGACATGCGGTGCTCCACCGAGTCAACCGTAGGCGTAGAAACAGGGGTGATGATGATGATTTGGCTTTAAGGGCGCCGCAACCAGTGGCGGATCTACGGTTGGGCAAAATGGGCAATTCCCCCCCCCCCCCCAAAAAAAAAAAAACACGAAATATCGGTAGGCAAACGTATGTTTTTGCCCCCCCCCCACACGATCTGGCAGGTTGTTATTTTTTCCCCGGTAACTCGTGACTTAGGCCCCTGCTCCTGCTCAACAGTGGTGTCGCCACGGTTTCGGAACTTCTACGCGGACACATCATGTCATCGAACACCTGGAGGGAATAGGACGTATTATCTCTGGCATGGGTGTCTTGCGGTAGTTATATGTACACATGATCTGACCCTTGGCGGATTCATATCTATGAAATTCTTAGGAAGGTTCCTAAGTTTTTTTCGTAAGAATTTTATTAAATCGGTATTAACGTCTCTCGAGTAAGTGGCCTAAATTATTCAGTTGACTCGCGACCGAAACTTGCTCTTCCCTTATAGGAAATAGCTTGTTGCTATTGGCTTTTAGTCCCCTTATAAATATATGAAAGAGATGGGAATCCCAAAATTCGTTACTTGTCGGCAGAGAGTTCAGAATTTTCGTAAGCAGTGAGATGGTATTCCCAAATGAACGACTTACGAAGAAAATCATTCGTAAGTCAGGATGGAAATTCAGCCCCTGGTTACCTGACTTGATAAGCTCCGAAAGAAATATATCACGCCATGAACGTAATTGGCACCCCAACATCTGTGCAAATACGGCAAGATGCGTGCTACCATTTTCCCGCTAACTCCGAAAAACCCTTAGGGGGGCGTCCACACACCCAATCCAGCACGCGCGGGTTAAAGGGAATAGTACACCTTTAACATTAGTGTTTAACTGAAATAGCCAGATTTTCGGGAGTACTGATAAATCTCCAATTCTGGAATTTTTCCTTCCAAAACGACCTAGTTGCTGAGTTTTAACGCAAAAACCGTTAGGTATATTTTGTCATATTTTAAAGGGCCAAAATTTGTGACGTTTCGCATACGTCATTAGTATTCCTACCGCACTTCGTTTTCGCTATTTGAACCGACCGTCACCGAAACGCATCATGTGTTCCATGGCCCTATAACCAGGTAAGGACACTAGTCATTTGACCTTGAACTCGGTGGACCGCTGGATGACGTCACTGGCGGCAGCCGGCTCCTTCGTCGGCGCCGCGCTCAAGCGGAACACGTAAGTCAGCCGACAGTTACAACTCGCCAGTGGCGAACACAGGGAAAGGGGGGGGGGGGCAAAAGGGTCAGCTGACCCCTCAATTGCTGAGGGGCACGCATTACATGGCCCCGTATTCTGGCCCATACCTGGCGCTAGCAGGGGCCCGGTCTTGGTCAGGCCTGATCGAGACAGGGTCCCGTTGCTGGGAAATTGGCGTGATATGGGGGCCGGTCAGGACGAGAGCCCGGTCCTTGCGTATTCTTAATGCTGGCCCCTTTCTGGTAGGGGCGGGTCTTGGTCAGGCCCGATCGAGGCAGGGGCCTGGTGCTGGCAAAGGCGTGTCATGGGGCCCGGTCAGGACGAGGGCCCGTTCACAACATGCACCCGGTCCTTGCATATTCTTGATACTGGTCAGTTCCTTGGTAGGGGTTTGGTCTTGGTCAGGTCCGATCGAGGCAGGGGCCCGGTTTTGGTCAGGTCCGATCGAGGGCAGGGGCCCGGTCTTGGTCAGGTCCGATCGAGGCAGGGGCCCGGTGATGGCAAAGGCGTGATATGAGGCCCGGTCAGGACGAGGACCCAGTCACAACAGGGCCCACTCCTTGCAAATTCTTGATACGGGCCTGTTACTGGTAGGGACCCGTTCCTGGTAGGTGCCCGATCAAGGCAGGGCTCCGGGGCTGGCAGAGGCGTGATATGGGGCCCGGTCAGGTCGAGGGACCCGTCACAACATGACCCGGTCCTTGCAAATTATTTATGGGCCCGTTCTTGGTCAGGCCCGATCGAGGCAGGTGCCAGGTGCTGGCAAAGTCCCGGTTACAACAGGGTCCGGTCCTTGCAAATTCTTGATGCGGACCCGGTCCTGGAAGCGGCCCGGTCTTGGTCACTGGTCAGGCCCGATCGAGGCAGGGGCACGGTGCTGGCAAAGGCGTGTATCAGGGGCCCGGTCAGGCGTCGAGCCCGGTTCCTTCGAATTATTGATATCACGGGCACATTCCCGGCATGGCAGTAGGGGGCTGGTCTTGATCAGGCCCAATCCTGACAAAATGTGGCATGCCGGGGCCGTCCTAATGAGGACCCTCTCATGACAGGGCTGTTTTCTGCGAACCGAGAGCCCATGTTAAAACAGGCCCGCTCGAACGTGGTAAAATCCGCGGACGAGGCAGGCAGAGGTCGAGAAAAGCTGTCTTGCAAATGACGAATTTTGTGAAGAAAACCTTATATTTTCGGTGTCTCAATACCAGCTTTCTTTTACGCAACGTTAAGCTGAGCCTAGCCAAAGATGGGGGGAGGGGGCAAGATCACCCTCTGCCCCCCCCCCCCCCCCTGTTCCCGGGCCTATGCGCCGGCGGCAGCCGTGTCACGGACGTCGCCAGCGCTTGTCTTGGCGAGAAGTTTTTTGCAATAGGGTCACGTGGCGGCACGTGGCACATATCGAACTGCGACTAGCACCATCCTCTGTCCACCGTTTCGGTGCTCCAGACGGTGCAGACGGCGTGGCGCTGCGCCTTTTCGTCGATGCGCTAGGACCAAAACACCTTAGTCGTCACACAAACAAACAAACATACATACAAAGTCACTACACGAATAGGCTGCCCCAGTATAAACCTCCGGCAGTTGACTTTGTCAAAACCTACGGTTTTGATTATATTTGAACTCAGGAAATCCCCCAAATCACACAGTAATGAGGAATGTCCAGTAGAGCCCTTCATGGGACACATTTTCAGCCCCGTTCCCCGTTCCAGTCCATTCAGTCAGACCCAAACCCGTTACAATCCGAATTCATAATTGATGAGGCTCCCATTCCCACTCGTTTCAACCTATTTCACTTTTTGTGGTGCTAAAAAATTATACGGTCTGTCCCAAACCCGTTCCAACCCGTAACATTTTCAAAAAATGCCCCATTACCACCCATTTCCATCCCGTTCCCATACGGGATTCCCATTCCATGAAGGGCTTTAATGTCCAGTGTAGCAGTTAGTATAGCAGCGACTGTGCTCTGTAGATATGGGTAACAGCTACCCAAATCATAATGAATTACTCGAATAATGACTCGCGTCCGTAGGTTTTATCTGTGATGGCCTCCGATTTGGTGTGGCGTGATTAGTCTTTCCAGGCGCATCAAAACGCTTCCAAACAGGACAAATTGACCACCGATACCAGAATGGGTATTTTGTTGCTTTTTGGTCACCGAGAGGGGACGGGAGATTACGGATGTCCCGTGTCCGTGATTTCATAGTTTACAACTGGGTGGGCAAATTCTCGCCACTAGGTGGGCATTTTGGAGCACTGGGTGGGCATTTGCCCACCCAGTTACTTACTTACGGGAGGCCCTGACACACTTTTCATGACGTTCCTACACGTCCCTGGAACTAGCCATACAAGTTTGAGAGCCCCAACCCGAGTCCAGGGGCGTAGCTTCTCCAGAAAAGTTGGGGGGAGGAGGAGGGGGGGGGGGGGCTGAGCTGGGGAAAATCGATTAAAGGAAACAGTTCACCTTCAACATGGGATTTTGAACTGAAATAGCAATTTTGTAGCCCGTGTTGAGAAATCCCTATCTGCAAATTTTCTTGGCTGAAAAGACTCTCCAGCCGAAGATATTTGACTTTTTGGTGAAGGAATGCGGCGCATATATGATATACCGTACCGCGTGAGAGTGCCAGCACTGGTCTGAGCATGCGCAGACCAATAACGCACACCATAACATTAATAATTTACGACCTTTTGTCCTGAATTGGCGCGATGTAGGACCATTTTTGAAAAGACAAAAAGAAACTGTATTAAAAAATATAATACAATCGTGTTCTGAAGAGAGAAAAAATCCGAAGGTGAACTATTTCCTTTAAAGGAAATAGTTCACCTTCGGAAAATTTTCAGAACACGATTTTATTATATTGTTTAATACAGTTTCTTTTTTTTCTTTTCAAAAATGGTCCTACATCGCGCCAATTCAGGACAGAAGGTTGTACATTATTAATGTTATGGTGTGCGTTATTGGTCTGCGCATGCTCAGACCAGTGCTGGCACTCTCAGACGGTACGGTATATCATATATGCGCCGCATTTCTTCGCCAAAAAGTCAAATATCTTCGAGTGGAGCGTCTTTTCAGCCAAGACAAGTTGCAGATAAGGATTTCTCAACACGGGCTACAAAACTGCTATTTCAGTTCAAAATCCCATGTTGAAGGTGAACTATTTCCTTTAAAGGGAATAGGTCACCTTGAAAGTTGTCTTGAAGTTCAACCATACGGTGCATCTTGAGCTCAAAACTATGAATATGACTTTGGTTTGGACAACTGATGGATATATGTGGAGAAAGAAGTAAGTTTCTCTTTCTATTTCACGAGAAATCGTACGATAGCAGCTGGCGTTACGGCTCCGCCCCGCTCCGCCTGACGCCAAGTACAGTCTCTGACAAGGGGCCGCCGCGCCGTCCGGGCGGCTGAGCGAATATTAACGAGGCGTCGTGACCAGAGACTACGTGCCAGAGAGTGTACATGCCTCCGGCGGCGAGCCGGCGGCGGCGAGCGGCGAGCGAAATGTCCTGATCGTGGCCAGGAACAGCGGATCGGCCCACTAGTCCTGTGTCGAAATTACTAAACGTAGGGAGGTAATTATTTCACCACAACCCAACCGGGCCCACTAGTCCTGTGTCGAAATTACTAAACGTAGGGAGGTAATTATTTCACCACAACCCAACCGGGCCCACTAGTCCTGTGTCGAAATTACTAAACGTAGGGAGGTAATTATTTCACCACAACCCATTTTTAGATCTGCTCTACAAATCTGCTATCTCAGTCCAAAACTCCATGCTAAAGGTGAACTATTCCCTTTAAAGTACCATAAAAATCCACAAAATACAGATTTCTCCCCCGGATTTGACCCACTTCCTCGTCCAAGTTGGGGGCTGAAGCCCAAGTTGGAGGGGGCTGAAGCCCCACAACTGTATAGGATTCAACACCCCTGGCACTCGGAGCCTGACAGGTAATCCGGTACGAGAGGGGAGGGCGACCGGTCAAAGGTGGTGTCACCCGCCCCTCTCTCCACCTCGCCCACCACAACGGCCGTCGCTCCATGCCGTGTTCCAAGCCTGACTGCGATACAGATATGAAATAGAGATGCAACTCTGTGCCTTCTGGCCCACATGTGATGTGACATATTAATGCTTGCAACTGTTTCTGTTTGTACAACTAAAACACAGTTGACCTTTCCAGAAATCACGGATCTTTATCTAGGCGGACCTACTGCAGACGAAATTAAAAGCAGAGTGGACTCCTCGTGAAGCACTTGGCAACAAGTACCTACTGGTGGTCTGAGATACCTTGCTTTTCTCACACAGATCCAGAATACCTATCGGTGGATCCGGGATTTAGATCCCAGAGGTGCCCAGACCCGTGCCCCCTGTTTGATCTGTCCGTCTGTCCGGCAGCTGTTACTCGGTCGCCGCTGGTAGTTACTCGGTCGCCGCCGCGCGCTGGCTGATCGGTAGATTCATATGAGCTTCCCTGGGTTGACGCGTTACCGATTCGCCGTGTCCCTGCAGGAATTTCCCTGTCGGCTGCCGGAACCGATCCAAGATGGCGGCGAGATCCGGCTGACCGGACGCGTCAGGATGCTGCCGTTCTCGTAAGTCGACCTGCAGGCCGCAACTGTTGCGTTTCTAAATGTTAGGCCGTTTTCTGAAGTCGGCTTCTCTGAATGGCAGGGGCGGATCTAGGATTTTTCCGAAGGGGGCGACTGACCCAGGGTGGGCGGCATTTTCGCGATTTAAGGAAACCAGTCATTTTGCCATCCATATTGCTGCGAATGTGATAAGGGGCATTCGTACCTGAAAATGTTGAATATGAGATTGGTTTCGCTAAATTATCAAGATATACCTTCAAAATGCAATTTTTAAAAAGTAATATATTTCGAAAACATAGACTCGCATATTCAGTATAGATGACCACGACCACGGCTAGCAGGCGCTCCAGCTATATAGTAGGCGCTCCAGGCGACGGCTAGCAACCCCTGGGCAGGCTCGAGGGCCCCGTTCACAGACTCAATGGCCCTCTGGATAAGCTCGAAAGGGCCCTGAACAGACTCAATGGCCCCTTGGCAAGCCGAGAGGCCCCTGATCAGACTCTAATAGCCCCTGGGCAGGTTCGAGAGGCCCCTGAACAGGATCAATGGACCATTGTGAAAGCTCGAGAGGTCCCTGAATAGACTCGAATGGCCCCTAGGCAGGTTCAAGAGGCCCTTGAACAGACTCAAAAGCTGTTCCATCACTATCCAACCCACTATCCCACCTACCCATCACTATCCAACCTGCCCATCACTATCCAACCTGCCCAAATGCACCATTCTCCCAATGAAGTTAGTAACAACACATTTAGAACCATTGTACAGGCACATGTATTCTGCAACTTGACCCTGCACGACTTGTTGCATGACATGTTACTATCTAATAGACTAATGTGATCATGCTGAATATGATGGTTAGGGGTACTGAACATTCAATTCAATATTTTGCAAGTGAATAGTATATTCATTATCTTACCAAATCTACCAAACTGCCAGGCATAGGTGTCGACTTATATACTTTTTGTGGGCCCTCACCCCCCCCCCCCCCCCCCCCGAAATGTTGAGTTCGTCCCCCCAAAGGTGATATCACCCCCAATGTGCTTTGGCCACTGACGTATCCAAGGGACCGGAAGGGCCAAGCCCCCAACGCAACTTTTACTAAATAAAAGGAATATAAGGGAAGTTTGTTTAAAACCACGTATTCATGCATGAAGAAGCGAAATCCAATGTGTTTTTATAATTGTGTGACTTGTTGGGTTTGGTCCCTCCAAACCATTTTTTTTTTGCCGTTCGCATAACGATTGTTCACGTCGAAACGTAGTTTGTGAGATGCGAGATGAACCACGATAGACGTTATCAACAGCCACTTTAGGTTTGGTTGCCTCGTTTTCTATTCCAAGGATACTGTTCGGGTCGGATTTGTACCGAGTAAAATGACAAATCCATGAGGAATTGAGGAGTGTGCCGAATAAATGTCTTTTATTTTCACCCCAGAAATTAAATAGGAAGTACAAATCACAAATGTAATGATTATCTCACCATCACACAGCTCGCTGAATGACGGACAACACATCAAATATTCGGCAGGAGAGCCTTTACAATCAAACAGTATGCAGCGCAAGTGATTTCTCGACATGGCCTTCAACACTGATATCTCCTTTAAAATCCCATTATGTCCACTGAAATCCACTGTCCAATAAAAATCCACTAAATCCACTGTGCTCTTCTTTCCAGGTTTTACGTGGACTTCTGCCACGGTAGCCAGTTGTACCCGGATCCGGAGGTGCTGCTCCACTTCAACCCTCGCTTCCAGGTTAGAATCCACCCTCCCCCCTCGCCCTCGCGACTCCGGCTCCGAAATTGACTGCGACCTTTAATTAGCTGAAGCTTTTGTCAGCAGGCAGGTACAAGGAGAGACCATCCGCAGGAGGCAGGTACAAACAGACCACCCGCAGCAGGTACAAGTAGAAACCACCCGCATCAGGTACAAGGAGAGACCACCCGCAGCAGGTACAGGGAGAGACCACCCGCAGCAGGTACAAGGCGAAACCACCCGCAGCAGGTACAAGGAGAGACCACCCGCAGCAGGTACAAGGAGAGACCACCCGCATCAGGTACAAGTAGAAACCACCCGCAGCAGGTACAAGGAGAAACCACCCGCAGCAGGTACAAGGAGAAACCACCCGCAGCAGGTACAAGGAGAGACCACCCGCAGCAAGTACAAGTAGAAATCACCCGCAGCAGGCAGGTACAAGGAGAAACCATCCGCAGCAGGTACAAGGAGAAACCACCCGCAGCAGGTACAATGCGAAACCACCCGCAGAAGGTACAAGGAGAGACCACCCGCAGCAGGTACAAGGAGAAACCACCCGCAGCAGGCACAAAGAGAAACCACCCGCAGCAGGTACAAGGAGAAACCACCCGCAGCAGGTACAAGGAGAGACCACCCGCAGCAGGTACAAGGAGAAACCACCCGTAGCAGGTACAAGGAGAAACCACCCGCAGCAGGTACAAGGCGAAACCACCCGCAGAAGGTACAAGGAGAGACCACCCGCAGCAGGTACAAGGAGAAACCACCCGCAGCAGGCACAAAGAGAAACCACCCGCAGCAGGTACAAGGAGAAACCACCCGCAGCAGGTACAAGGAGCCAAATAACTTACATTATAGTTTGCTTTTTCCGCGTCCATATATATTTGTATGGCTTACTAGTAACATGATAATTCATTTCTAGCTTCTCTCAATCAGCTAGTCCGCCCCCGTAGCTCAGTTGGGAGAGCTCTGGACTTCTGACCTCATCCGGTAGTGGCAGCCCGGGTTCGAGTCGCTTCGGCGCTCGCTATTACCGTGTCCAGGTATGTCGGGCAAGTAAAGCTTTCGCTTCTAAATTCTGCCGGACGCCAGGAATTGCTTGATCGGGTGGTGGGTGTCAGGGCCCGCGCAACAAGCTATGCTTAGCTCGGGGCCTGACCTCGGAAATCCATCCATTCAAAAACATTCGGACTAAATTGATAAAATAAAAATAATATCATTTCTGAGTTTGTATAGTTTTTTTTTTGCAAAGGTGAACAGTTTCTTTTAACACGCGCAGTGGAGAGGGGTATGCCACTAACACGCAGTGGAGGGGGGGGGGGGGGGTGGAGGGCACTTTTGCCCTCCCAAAGATCTCCGAAAGTATGAGAGCTAGAACGATCAAACTTACAGGGTAGGTAGGTGCTATGATGATATACATTTGCAGAAACAAATCGTGACCTTCGGTCGATATCTTCAAGGTCAAACGAGGTCACCAAGGTCAAATCTTGCCAAATGTCACAATTTTGGGAATTTGTCCTCTGTGACGTCACAGGTCAATGTGTCTAAAGTTGTTTCTGGGGATGAACATCGACATTGTCTACCGAATGGCGTTTGAATCATCCCGATCCGACTGTTGGTTCCGAAGATATCGCTTTGCCGACCTCGATTCTGGCCGCCATCTTTGAATGAAAATCCGTATAACTCAATTTATCGACCGATTTTGATTTGTTTTACGTCAAACGATCCGCTATTGAGTTGGCGTAAATGTCGCGTAAAAAAACACCTGCGCCGCTCCGTTTGCGAGCTATTCATGAAAACATGTGGGGGTGGGGGCACAAAAGTGCCCCCCCCCCCCCCCTCCACTGCACGTGTTAAAGGGAAATATTCATCTTTGTATCTATTTTTGTGCATTATCTTATGCAACATGTATGGTATTAAATTGATAGTCTCAAAAATGAAATCACAACTTTGTCTATTTCGAAGATTATTTGTTTTGGGAAATTGAAAAAAACGAGTGCATATACTTTTTTCGGAGTTCATGATCGGTGTTTTTCCTTCAGGAGCGCGACATATCTGGCGTTTTTGTTTCAATTTGCCACGTTGAATACCTCTCGTTGAATGGGGCATCACAATACATTTTCCGCCTCTAGAGGCGTTGATGATCAACTGCTACCAACGCGAACGGTCACGCCAGGAATCTGCGTGTGAGCCGTAATTGTGTATTCTTGTTTGAGTTTCGGGAGGATTTTGTGAAGTCTAAGCGTTTAAAAAAAGGTTGGTGGAATCGAGCCAAATCAAGTATAGCCAAATATAGCCAAATATAGCCAAATATAGTATATGGATGAATGTCCACTCTTTTGAGTGTTCAAGGCCTGCAAGATAAGCTGAGACAACGCAATGCTTCAACCAGGGAACGCAAGACTGACATGGTGGAGTTACCATTATGGCCAATGGAAGAATAACGGGGCACGGAATAACTTCTTCCCAAAATGACTTAGATAAACCATTTCACTGCCAGTGCATTCCTTTTAAGGCACCCATCGTGAAACACACAATGCTTGACCCCTCAAGATTACCGTTTGTCCTCAGGTCACAACATAAGTTACCATTATGGCCTATGGGAGAATGACGGGGTACCGCATCATTTTCTCCAAAAATCACTTAGAGGACCCATTTCACCACCACTGCCTTCCCTTTAACACACCGAAGGTGTTCAAAGCAAGATTTGACCCCTCCAGGTCACCGTTTGACCTCAGGTCACCTGGAAAGGCGCTAATATCCATTTAGCGAGCCGTCCAAATACGTATTCGTTGTTTACCGGCCGATTGTGTTCAAAATTACATTCGGTGGGTTAATGGGAAGCCGATGGTGGTGGAATTGTTTCTCTAGGTGATTTTGAGGAACAAATATGCGGGACCCCGTCATTCTCCTATAGGCCATATGGTAACTTATGTTGTGACCTGAGGTCAACCGGTGACCATGGGCGGTCAGATCACTGGTTGTGCACCGTCTATAGGCTGGTGGGAATATTTAGCCGTTGAAACGACTTCGATAAGTACTTTAGGGGAAAAGTTAGGCGGTACCCGATATTTGACCTCGCGGGCACTCTTTGACCTCACGAGGTCAAACGATTGACCTCAGCGAGAAATGCTTTCAGGTTTCGAATACACTCATAGACACCAACATTTCGTATAAGTTTGAACACAATCTGTACCACGATTAAACTCCGCGGCCGTAAACAATGCGCCCTACACACTGACGCACAGACGCCGGTCCGCTTGGTAGCAGTTGACATCAGCGCCATCTACAATAGTTTTGAATTGTGGTGCCCCATTACCTCTCAACAAATCGCATACACTTAATACGTCGTCGTAGGGGGCCAAATTAATCCGCCTAGTGCATCACGGTTTTCTGAAATGTTTATTGATTGATTATGGGAAGAAGGTTCAGATGTGTCATGTGTGCATCGTAATGTATTGAATACCTGTATGTTGAAAATGCATGGGAAAACATACATTTGTATGAGTCGAGAACACTAAATAGGTCGCCGTCCGGGGCCAAACTAAACTGCCGATGTCAATGCACTTTTTCAAATGCTTGTTAATTGTACATAAAAGTTTGGTACATATTCACAAAAGATAAAGTGCAGGAAACATATTACATATCTTTATGATAAATAACAATGTGTAGGGAGGCTAATTTTAGCTCGGACAGTGAATTCGTTACCGAGTACTTGCTGAGTACCGACTGCTATAAGCGTGGAACGCTTATAAACTTTAAGTTGAAATATCTTCGGCTAGAAACATTTTTATGCAAAATGTGATTAGACTTACTTATAAGTTGAGTGCTTCTTCCCATTTCAAGTGCTAACTCCATTTTTTGTGTGGAAAAGGGTCATTATTTCCGTTAATTTTATAACAAGCCTGACGAAGATAGCCGCAGGAGCTTTTGAAAACTCCCAGAAATTAATCAGCTCGAAGGAAGATTATTCTGTTATATTATCAAAAACAAACATGAGGGGCAGCCAAACACCGCTCCTCCCCGCCCCCTCGCTCCTCCTCGGTGAGGCGCAGGTTGACTGCTGAGTGCCCCCCCCCCCCCCCCCCGATACAATGGAAACTGGACAGAGTGTGGCGCAGGTTGACTGCCGAGTGCCTGCCGATACAATGGAGACTGGACAGAGTGTCAGTCAGTATCTTCCGTCTGCATGGCCGGGGAAATCGCTGTTTGACTCTTGTATGACTCACTGGCGGCCTGTCGGCGCCCCAGGTGAACAACAACTTCAACGTGGTGGTTCTCAACACGAGGGCTGCCGGCTGGGGGAAGGAGATTCGACCGGAGGGCTTTCCGTTCCGAGCAGGGCGTCACTTCGAGCTCAGGTCAGAACCGGCGGTCATGGGACGCGAACACTGAACAGGTCACAGGTCACTGAACAGGTCACCCGAACACTGGAACACTGAACAGGTCACCCGAACACTGGAACACTGAACAGGTCACCCGAACACTGGAACACTGAACAGGTCACCCGAACACTGGAACACTGAACAGGTCACCCGGACCCTGGAACACTGAACAGGTCACCCGAACCCTGGAACACTGAACAGGTCACCCGAACACTGGAACACTGAACAGGTCACTCGAACACTGGAACACTGAACAGGTCACCCGGACACTGGAACACTGAACAGGTCACCCGAACACTGGAACACTGCACAGGTCACTCGAACACTGGAACACGGAACAGGTCGCTCGAACACTGGAGCACTGAACAGATCACCCGGACACTGGAGCACTGAACAGGTCCCCCGGACACTGGAACACTGAACAGGTCACTCGAACACTGGAACACGGAACAGGTCACTCGAACACTGGAGCACTGAACAGGTCACCCGGACACTGGAACACTGAACAGGTCACCCGAACCCTGGAACACTGAACAGGTCACCCGAACACTGGAACACTGAACAGGTCACTCGAACACTGGAACACTGAACAGGTCACCCGAACACTGGAACACTGAACAGGTCACCCGGACACTGGAACACTGAACAGGTCACCCGAACACTGGAACACTGAACAGGTCACCCGAACACTGGAACACTGAACAGGTCACCCGAACACTGGAACACGGAACAGGTCACCCGGACCCTGGAACCTGATACAGACTGATGGCACCGAGTGCACTGCCATCAGCAGATGGGTGCCAACAATGTCCTGAGATGTCACCTTTTCTGAGCTCACCGAAAACGTGTGCGCAACACAGTGGTTCAATGTAATGTAAAAACCTGTTCAAGTATCACTTTGCCTTCCAGTACGTATTCCAGATTGATGATACCTGATCGCTCTCGACGCTCACGTATTCGAAACACTGCAGACTGCAGAGTGATGTACGGCTTGTACCCACACCGTCACCATTATCTCCAAATCACTCACATATCTCCCGATTCACTGGCGGATCCAGGGGGGGCATCAGGGGCAAATGCCCCCCCCCCCCCGCAGGAATCTGGGGGGGCATTCAATACAAGTATGCCCCCTCCCCCCCCCCCCCCCCGCGCGTTCCCAATTTATCGTAAAATCGTAAAAATTGTCTTTGCAGCAGTCAAAATCCAGCTATCCACACTAAAAAAACGGAAAATTTCGCGCCGCTTCGCGACATGACACAACTTTCGCAATTGCTTTTACAAAATTGTAAAATAGGAAAATGAATTCCATTAAAGGGACTATCCCACCTTAACATTATATGTGAGTTGAGATAGCCATTTTGATGGCTTGGCATTGAAATTAAGTATGGTAGCAGTTAAAACAACCACAATGATCTAATCAAAAAGATATTCGAGTTTTATTTTGACATCTGTAAAAAATTAGGCCCATTTGTATTTGAATAGGACCTCTAAACCGACAGCGTCGTCTCTCTTTACCCAACTGGTAATGATAGTCGACTTGTTTTAAGGTCAGCCTTGGAATATTTTCGTCTTTCCTTTCTCGATCAGACCGGGGCTAGGTGGTTTGCAATCTAGAGGCTAGCACTATCAGCTTGAGTTGATGCAGCAGTTGGCCGCCAGGGACCGCTAGTGAGCCAGGGTGTTATGACTTATGACGTCGCAAGCAAATGGTACCAGTTAAATATTTAACACTAAATATTTATTTATTTATAAATCAATCAATCAATCAAGATGTAGTGGTACCATTTGCTTGCGACGTCATAACACCCTGGATCACTAGCGGTCCCTGACGGCCAACTGCTGCAACAACTCCAGCTGATAGTGCTAGCCAATCTAGACACCGGGTGGTTCGCTGTTTTTTTTCTTCTTCTGCGCAAAAGATATAGACCAAAAATTGTGACATACATTTGGCAGCACAAAGGATATCCCTGTTATTAAAAACAAAATTACATGACGTCACCAACCCAAATTTCCGCTTAAACTAAAAGTTGAATATCTTCCAAGATGAGCATTTTTTCGGAAAAAAGTTCACGAACATGTTCAGCTGACCTCGCCTGACATGTAGACATACAATTAAGTGTGATTCGACAACTTTAAAAAGGTGGGACGGTCCCTTTAAAGGGAATGCTTCACCTTTCTGAAAGTTGTCAAATATATGCTGGTTGTAGTCGAAAATAGGAAATAAGTGCTGCTGAAAACGATGGTGATATTTTTCTCTCTCGAAAAGTCACTTAACTTTATACAAATCATTTTTTTTTTCTAAAATTGGGATGATGACGTCATTATTGAGCTGTAGACCGCCCCTGATTGGCAGACAAAGTGGGATTGGCTGACAAAGTGGCTGTCAGTCAATCAGCGGCGGCACTAGTCTAGACCCCATTTTTCAAACTTTAAATTCAATTGCTTAAAAACGGCTAAGTTTTGGGGAAAATGACCTTAGCATTTTCGGCATTTCAATAACGGCCAAAGACACAAAGGCTATCTCAGTTCAAAACCAATACAAAGGTGAAACATTCCCTTTAAGTGTCTGGCAGAGGCTCTCTTTGGCGGATGCACTAGCGGATCCAGGGGGCATCAGGGGCAAATGCCCCCACCCCACCCCACAGGAATTTGAGAGGGGCATTCAATACAAGTATGCCCCCCACCCGCGCGTTTCTTGCACTGAACGTGAAAAACAATGATCTTATGAGAAAACTTCATGAAAACGGAGGTTTTTCTCTCGAGCGATTGAATTTGAAGTTTGTATGTATCCCTTTCTCTCAATGATAGACAAAACAGCGCACCCGATGCAATTCAAGCAGCCCCGGGGACACTTAACCCGTGCCCCGCTGGGGGAGGGGGAGGGGCAGATTCTGCCACCCTCTCCCGGATTTTGTCAATAATTTGAAAACTATGATAGATATAAACGTAAAACTTTCAGTACTTTATGCTGCATCACTTCTACGTCTTCTCACCAATTCCAATGAAATTGATGTAGAATTTTGGGAGATAATGACGTTTTAATGATGCCATGTCATGCCACTTTTGGTGGAAAAATTATAAATGTTTGAACAATCGTAGACAATAGAGTTCGGAAGCAAATTGCAAATAAAAAACTTCAAAAGAAAGGAAATGACATTCTATTCAAAATGGCCATCTCGGATTTTCGAAATTGTGTTTTTCACCCCCCAAAAAAGAAAAAAAACTTTTTTTCGGGAAAAAATCCACAAAATCATTGTTGTTGTTAATCCACTAAATCATTTTTGTTGTTGTTGTGAATTTGAAAAGTGAATTTCTTAAGCTCAAATACCAAAATAAGGCGACCGGCCCAAATCCGCGGAGGAAAAAAATGGAGTGCCTTTTTGCCACAAAAAGACCCCCCCCCCCCCCCCACACACACACACACACACACACACGCACACGCACACGCACACGCACACGCACACGCACACGCACACGCACACGCACACGCACACGCACACGCACACGCACACGCACACGCACACGCACACGCACACGCACACGCGCACGCGCACGCACACGCACACGCACACGCACACGCACACGCACACGCACACGCACACGCACACGCACACGCACACGCACACGCACACGCACACGCACACGCACACGCACACACACACACACACACACACACACACACACACACACACACACACACACACACACACACACACACACACACACACACACACACACACACACACACACACACACACACACACACACACACACACACACACACACACACACACACACACACACACACACACACACACACACACACACACACACACACACACACACACACACACACACACACACACACACACACACACACACGGAGAGAGGCTGGATCCGCAAGTGTCCCGATTGAGAGCAATTTCGTACTATCGAGGACATTTCCCTACACGCTCTTACCTCATCTGCGCTCCCCACACGCTCATACCTATCTGCGCTCCCCACACGCTCATACCTCATCTGCGCTCCCCACACGCTCTTACCTCATCTCCGCTCCCCACACGCTCATACCTCATCTGCGCTCCCCACACGCTCTTACCTCATCTGCGCTCCCCACAGGTTCGTGTGCCAGCCCGGTTCATGGGAGGTCTTCGTGGATGGCGTTTGTCTGGTTAAGTTCTCGCACCGCATGTCCAAGGCGGCGCTGGACGCGCTCGACGTGCGAGGTGACGTCATCATAGAGTCGGTGGTGTTCCAGCCCAACTGCAAGGATCTCATCCAGTTCTAGCTGTGCTGTTGGTGGTGGCAGGGGGCGGTGGCTTTGTGACAATGCTATAACCGGTTATATAGATCAGACCTGATGTACTTTGTAATACCGAGTTTGTGGTGCGGAAAGGAGCGGTCTCAAGGTGCGGCAGCTAGCCAAAATCCTATCGAGTGCGGCAGCTATCGAAAAGAGCTAACATCGCTGCAACGATTTATCCGCTGTTTGACAATGATTCCAAGGTTCAGCAAGTCCAGCAAATTGTTGAATTCTGTTTTTGAACAATCCATCCCCAAAATGGGTGTGACTATTTTCAGATAAAGCGATCACAATGCTGTTGAATAGTTTGGTTCTGTAGCATGGTAGCACAAATGGTAGCACTGCCGATTAGGTGCTCCATGAGACACCACGTCAAAAACTAAACCAAGTTAGCAACGTCACAAACACTGAGATACCCACCGTTTTCGTCATCTGCGACAAACGTGAGTCAAAACTACTTAAATGGCGCTACGTGGCGTACCAAGTGTCGGTTTGGTGGCTTCGTGTGCATGCCCTGTGCGTGCGTGTACGCTCAATATGGTATTGTCTTTACCAGACAGACATCCGCTGTCCGTTGTCTGCTTCGAGAACAGCTGCGCAGGTAAATGCCACAATGGCACACCATTCCATCTTATAAGTCAAATGTTTAATGGCCGGCCGGTCTGTATACTGTGCCTTAGAGGCTTTGCTTTGTCGCGCCCCTCCGTGACCAGAGTGAAGCAATAAGCGACGAACGCTTCGCCGTGAAGGCGAACTATGCCGCTAAGCTCCGAGGCCTGATGAGCTTCTTAAATGACTGTTGACATTGTACAGGGTGAAGTGCAGGGTAACAGTGAGTGCTGGGTTGCCATTGTGAAGCAGTACTCATGGGCTCCGCCACACTAAACACGGGGGGCATACCAGGGGCATTTGCCCCTGGTAATCCCCCCATGCTGCCAGCGTTCTGAAGGTGATCGATCCTTTCAATAACTCCGTTAGTACTAATGTAAAATCTGGATACAAATACTTGGGGGGACCCGTTCCTTCCTCTCCGTGACGGAGGAAGGGACGCTCATGGAGGGACGTAGCCCATGACAGTAATCGTTTACCTGTGTGTGCACTGTGGGCTTGTGTTGTGGACATGATTCGGTCCCAGGCTGGCGACAGCTCTTTGGTACAGTGACTTATATACATAAATACATATATACTTACATCCTCTATTATAAAAGCAGTAGTGTCTACGCGCTCAGGCTTAGCCTATTGTCGACTTTGCTCAGGCTTGGCCTATTGTCGACTTTATTCAACACTACGCCTATGGACATTCCTGCTGATGTCGCTTTCCTCACCTGTTGTCTTATGGCAGAATCTTAATAGCTCAGCGACTAAGGCACGCAGAGCGTCGTGACAAAACCAAACGAAGCAAGAGGTGGTACGCATTCTCAAACTTTGGGTCCCATCACCGTCAGTTGCGTCGTTTGTGCGTGGCGCCGCGTGCAAAAACGGCCGATTCCTCCATTGAAAATACACAGTTTCGACCCCGGCCCGCCGGCGCCGCCGGTGCAGCCGCCGCCGCCGCCCTGGCGGTACAAGCTAGGAACTGCTTATGTGTTGGCCAATCAGAGAGTAGATCGCCGGGCGGCGCGAGTCGGCGGCATGGGCAGTGCGCCAGTTGAGTCAGACCGCGCATGGTGGGAGGGTGTCACGCCCGCCCGCCACTTAGCCTATGGCTATGGTCAGGCCGGCGGCCAGTCGCAGGCCATATAAATTTACACCGCACTAGCCGCAGGCCCTATAAATTTACACCGCACTAGCCGCAGGCCCTATAAATTTACACCGCACTAGCCGCAGGCCCTATAAATTTACACCGCACTAGCCGCAGGCCCTATAAATTTACACCGCACTAGCCGCATGCCATACAAATTTACACCGCACTAGCCGCAGGCCATATAAATTTACACCGCACTAGCCGCAGGCCATATAAATTTACACCTCACTAGTCCTCTATTATAAAAACAGTATCGTCTACGCGCTCAGGTTTAGCCTATTGTCGACTTTGCTCAGGCTTGGCCTATTGTCGACTTTCTTCAACACTACGCCTATGGACATTCCTGCTGATGTCGCTTGCCTCACCTGTTGTCTGTTTTTATAATCTTAATAGCTCAGGGACTAAGGCACTTGCAGCGTCGTGACAAAAACAATCGACGCAAGAGGTGACTCTCTATCTGAAACTTTGGGTCCCATCACTTTCGGGTGCGTCGTTTGTTCGTGGCGCCGCGTGCAAAAACGGCCGATTCGTCGGCCGATTGATTGACAATACACTAATTTGGCGAAAACGCCGCGTACGAAATTATCGAACAAACATTGCTGCATACCTGGCTGATATTTCGGCAACCACAAGTCGCACCGACAAGCCGAAAATACAGATGTGTAGAGGAAGAAGCGGCACGGAATATCCACTGTCGGTCCATCAGTGGCGCGTTGCACGTGCAAAGTTAATCGCCAAACAGCTGCAATTTAGGTTTTTATCAAGTTTTTCACGATTCAAATCAGTGCTCGGAACCAATGGGACGTGAAGTGATGAAACTTTGCCAATGTGTAGGCCTATGCATCGTCTCAAAAATGCATATACAAATTAACGTTCTAAAGAAATATTTCAGTCCTAAAATCCGCCTGTAACATACCCATTATCAATGTTTTCCAACGTCAATTTTGCAAATCGCCGTACTGTCAAAAAAAATGTGTTCTAAGCGATACAAATCACATGGCCGGAAAGTGCATTCAAAATCATCTAATACCCACCCAAAATGTATTCATATATACAAACATTAAGCTTAAAATGACAGATTCCCTAAAACACTACAAGGAATATCACGCACCGATCTAAATAACTCCCGACAGGAAAATGAGTCTTGGTTGCTATGGAGACCACCGTTGTTGCGGCCACCGCCTGGCGCCGCCTTGCGGCCGGCGATAGAACTGTATATGTGCAGTCCAGAGCGCTGTTCGGCGGCCGGCTCTCGCGAGAGCGCTCACCGACGTCACACAGGGCAGTATCGTCATAATGAGTGACGTCAGCTCGCGGCCGCCGAACACCGGCGAGCAAACCCGTTAGCAAGCCATGCCAGCGCTCTTTTTCAATCGCTGGAATGCCGCGCGCGCGCGAGCACGTGACGTCACGTAAGGGGGCACGCGTACATGAAAATGTGCGCGTGTCGTCATCGTTTGCTCGCTCCTGATTGGTGAATCGCACGTTGCTAGGCAACCTGCAAGCCCACTAGCACTGGCTAACGTGAGAGCCGGCAGCCGAACAGGGCTCTGACCCGGCCCCCTCCGAAGTGAGTTGGCAGCACTATAGCTCTTGGGCGTGACTTTCCTACTAGCCCATAGGGTTCACGTGTTAAATGACCCAACTTTGGGAAGCTGTATCTCGAGTTCTATTCAGCCGATTCGCCTGCAGCTAGTCTTCAAAGAAAGATCGTTCAAATATCTCGCGATGATTCCTCTACCATTTTTCACCTAACCCAGCCGAATTCTTAGGGCGTGAGGGGTAAAGATTTGACTGCACTCCGTGCCGGTCTGGCCAGTTTCTGGCGACGCTGGTGCGCCGGCGGCAATAGCTCAGTCGGTAGCGCATCAGACTACGGATGCGAGGGTGGTGGGTTCCAATCCCGCTCGGGTAAGGGTGATGTAGCGCAGGAATGATGTTATATTATTTTTGATGGTCGATAACTATGTTTTTAACGACAAAATAAACTGTTTAAAATGTTTTGTCGAAATTAACTTGATCTAAACCATCTTCTCCGGCTTGATATTTAGTAATTCCGCGATGATAACTTGTTAATAGGTAATTGTCGTATTTATCCTTCTCGTTTGTCATTTCATATCGCGACCTGCTAGTGTGACAAGCTGTGAGTACTAAGTAGTAGCGTGTATGAGTGAATACAATATGAATATATTTGTGAAATACCTCTTTCCAGCTTTTACACTGATTGATAGACTTATTAAAACGTAAGTAAAGCAAAACATACACATTGATTACATATCATACTCGTTCGAAGATTGTTAAAAAACATTTAACTGACAACTGGTTTTCCCGATACTTTCGAGCTTTTTCTTCGTTTCTCCGACTTCACATCCTGTCTTTTACGAAAACTGACAACCAAGCCATTGAAAGAAAAGTTACTCCAATAAATCATTATTGAAAGCACTGTAGCAGCAATAATACAACAGCATTGTAGGAGCTACAGTGGCACAATTGACGCAAAGGACAAGATGACGCACGTACGAGATAGCTTGTTCCTACATGGATTACCACAGACTGAAGCCCGATTCAAGAAGATCCCTCCACACAATTAAATGACGGATATCCAAGCAATGACGGATATCCAAGCAGCCCTCACAGCAAATGCAACAATGGATCCTAGATACCAGTGGATCTCTGGGTGAAATTAAGCGACAGATATCGGATTACACATGATACCGTGATAAGCAGACCACAACATACAATCAGTGTCAATCTAGGATCCCAGAAGATCTCACGACAATATGCAACTGAATATCTCGGATGCCATATCTTTGGGTTAAATCTAGCAACAGATTTCGAATCACACAGTATCCTGTTATACACACACCAGAACAACGGAAGTAACATGCACCTCAGGCCTCAGCAGACTTACGGTACAAAATAAAACAGCCCTCTCGATTCTGCCAGTACCTGATAAGTTGACAACAAAACGACATGAACAAAACAAGAGAAAAACATGACATGAGTGAATGAGCACAACTGTCCAGTCTATTCACTACAGCCTATACACTAGTTTGCACTGTGCGTGGTGCCAGCACTTCCTCGCTCCTCACCGTGCCCGAGACTCGGCGCGTCGGGCCCTGTTGATGTTGCCCATCCTGATAAATGTCCGGACGCGGGCGAAGGAGGCGCGAATCTTGGGATGGACGCATGGGAACTTGTCCTGGAGGACCACGACAAAGTTCTTGATGCCACGGACCTTCGGCTTAAGCCATCGGGCTCCAGAGCGTGGTGGGCACAGAAAACCGCCTCCACCTCCTTGAAGGTGGCGTAGAATGTCTCCGTGGGCACCGTCAGGCCGCCGATACTGACGACCCTGGTCCACAGGGCCTTCAGAGGCACCGACTCGGCCGAGGCGGATGGTACACAGAGGGAGCGGTCGACGGGCCTCTTCCTCGCGATGTAGCCGGCGACGTAGGCCATGGCGCTCTATGTCGCGGACACACCGGTGACCGTGTCCCGCGCGGCCGACGACGCAGCAGGGCGGCATGCTGCTGACTGGGACGCCTCCGCATGGTGAAGCAGGTCAGCCACATCCCTCAGGTCGTCCATGTCCTCCCCGTTATCGCCGTCTGTTTTCGCTGTCGTCACCTTCTCCACCGGTCCGGTGAACTCTAGCAGGTCTGCCGTCAGTTCGGAGGTGCCGGTTGCCTCCACCTCCAACACCTGATCCAGCTGCTCCTCCAGATCACCAGTCTCCGGCTCTGCCGCATGATCACCGTCTCTGCAGACGGGACTTACGCCTCGCTGCATGACGAACAGGAGGGTAAGCAGGCGAATCCTTGCCCTCGCTTCAGTCGGTGTGGGGTTCTGGTTGGAGCCTCCCGGGCCTCTCACCATGCCGAACAACCCTTCCAGCCTGTCCTGCGTGAGCCGGCGAGTCAGGACGAACACATCACCGAACTCTGCCTGGAGGTCCTTGAACAGGCCACGCACCGACCGGATGCTGATGACCATCCCTCTCTGGAACGGGTGCATGCACCGTGCGGTACCGACACGCATCAGCGTGGCCTCCGTCACAGCGGCGGAGATAGCCCTCTCTTGTTCATCGCTGCCACGGTAGCCTCTCCGTCTCCGCAGACCTTTTGTGTCGCCTGGGTAGCTGGCGTTGAGGACATCCGTCGCTTCGTCCACGACACGAAGGAACCTCGCCTCCTCTTCTTTGCCCGCGATGTGCCGCTGCAAGACGCTGGCAGTCAAGGCGCTCAGGAGTTGGAGACACAGACCATGCCGGTAACCTATACAAATAATAATTAGACACCAATAGAGATGTGAATGGATGGCAGCAGACGCTCAGTGGAGCCCAGAAGGAACTTGTGACAAGTTATATAGAACTTATTGGTCACTTTTAGGTCACGCCAATATTGAGGTCATCACACTACAGACTGGTTATTGAATATTGATTCAACCTTTTTTGGAACGATTCAACCACGATTCATTTTGGAACCTGAATGATTCAATCACCGCTCGATTCATGGATACACATTTGATAATTGCTTCTTTCCGATTCAAAGAATCAAAAACATATTTTAATCGATTCACGCTTGATTCAACATTTAAATGTATGTTGTATTTACGTCCAAGCAATACAAATGGAAACATACACATAAATGATCATTAAAACATTGTTACAGCAATCATATCATACTCCTGCTAACAGTGCATATCATACTCCTGCTAACAAGTGCCAGCTCTGCTGCTGCGACAAAGTAGGTGCAGTACAAGTGTTTTGTCAGCAGGCACAGAAATTGGCACATGCGGCAGTGCACAGTTGAAGGCGGGCTTGTAAACAAAGCAGAGCGCTTGTTCCGGGTTGAAAGCAGCAAACTCTGCCAGGGCCATCACAATCACTTTGCTGTATGATAATCTTTTTGGTCTTTGTGCACATGCATTAGAATATGTCCTTTCAGCGGCAAATCTGTGATGCTCTTTGAAGCAGGATTCCAAGAAATGTTCAGAGCAATTCCTAGGGTCTTTAACCTCTTCTCTTGCTGCATCTCGTCGAATTAATTGCCACCAAAGATCGGCCACTTTGGGATCACGAGGAAGACGGTGGTAGCCACTAGCCAGTCCCCAAATGATTTTAATTACCCTTCTCCGTACTATTGGTACAGCCAGGCACAACACAGTAGGGCATAGCCGGGTAAAAGACGTGAATTGAAAATGGAAGAGATCAAGCTCTACCCGACAACTTAACAGTTAAAAACTTTACAGCGCCTTACGTACCCAGTCTACAGAAGCTAGCGACAAATATGAATAATCTACAATGCATTTCGATTGTTTCGTTTACTCTAAGAGTAAACAATCGTAATATCTGCGCGGCTTTCGCTCCTCGGTAAAGCTACCACATGTTTAGATGGAACTAAAAAAAAACTAGGATATAGTAGTGAATCTAGTGTTTTTCTAGTATTATCCTAAATAAATAATACTAAAATCCGTTCCACCCGTCCTCTATCACCCTGGTCCAGACCCAGCGTCAGTCGGACGAAAGCGGGCGTGGGGTGCGGTTGTGTTGCGCGGCTTGTGCCCGCCCGCCGCGCTCGCCATCCACACCCACACCCACACCCACACCCAATTGAAGGCTACATACATTGCAGACCATATAAATTAAAGGCTAAATATACACCCCCGCCTAGTCCTCTATTATAAAAGCAGTAGTGTATGCACTCAGACTTGGCCTATTGTCGACTTTCTTCAACACTACGCCTATGGACATTCCTGCTGATGTCGCTTGCCTCACCTGTTGTCTGTTTTTATCATCTTAATAGCTCAGGGACTAAGGCACTTGCAGCGTCGTGACAAAAACAATCGACGCAAGAGGTGGCTCTCTATCTGAAACTTTGGGTCCCATCATCGTCGGTTGCGTCGTTTGTGCGTGGCGTTGCGTGCAAAAACGGGCGATTTCTACATTGCAAATACACAGTTTCGACCCCGGCCCGCCGGCGCCGCCGGTGCAGCCGCCGCGGCCGCCCTGGCGGCACAACCTAGAAACTGCTTATGTTTTGGCCAATCAGAGAGTAGATTGCCGGCCGGCGCGAGTCGGCGGCGTGGGCAGAGCGTCAGTTGAGTCACACCGCGCCTGGAGGTAGGGTGTTACGCCCGCCCGCCACTTAGCCTATGGCTCTGGTCAGGCCGGCGGCCAGCCGCAGGCCATATAAATTACACCCCACTAGTTTATTATGATACGTATACGTACCTATGTACTTATAAATTATACGAAAGGAAGTCGTGTCTGTAAAGCATGAAGCTGACTATATTGCAGTGGTGTGTGCTCTGAGGTCACCTCTAGTTAGGGTGGCAGGTGCAGGTGAATCAGTGGTGTGTCCTCTGAGGTCACCTCTAGTTAGGGTGGCAGGTGCAGGCGAATCAGTGGTATGTCCTCTGAGGTCACCTCTAGTTAGGGTGGCAGGTGCAGGCGAATCAGTGGTGTCTCCTCTGAGGTCACCTCTAGTTAGGGTGGCAGGCAGGCGAATCAGTGGTGTGTCCTATGAGGTCACCTCTAGTTAGGGTGGGACTGGCAAGCAGGCGAATCAGTGGTGTGTCCTCTGAGGTCACCTCTAGTTAGGGTGGCAGGTGCAGGCGAATCAGTGGTGTGTCCTCTGAGGTCACCTCTAGTTAGGGTGGCAATGGCAGGCAGGCGAATCAGTGGGCGTCTGTGGATGACAAATATGGTGGATGAAGAAGACGGACAAATCACCATTAAAGGAAATAGTTTGTATATGTATGTGTATATGTGAGCGAGAGAGCGAGAGAGAGCAAATTGTTTGTTTTTAGACGCAAAGCTCATCAGTCACAAAATAGGGCAAATCTAGTTTAACTTACCGCGCTGACTTATAACGATAGTCATGACCGGTGGCTGTTGTGATACAAAATAGCAAAAGTGGATTCACAGACCATCGACAAGTGCTACACGTGTATACAGACTGCCCAAGTTTTGTAGTGGAATTTTGAAATACCATGGATAATAGCTAATTTACCCATTCAAAAATAAATGCTGAATGAACGTTCAACACCATTGTCTATGGCGGTGGTTTTGTCTTGACGAACACTGAATTGAAGCTTCGAACTTCAATCGAACTCCAATCGATGCGAGCATATCCGTGAATCCAAAATTGACCAAATCCTGAGCAGTTTATAGTCGCTACAGGAAATGTCAAGCATGGTGTCATGTTAACGCGATACACGATAAATCGTGTTTACGAGTGAGCTGATCCTTGTGACCATTTGTGTGTATTCCTTCTTGTAGAAATATAACGACATCGTCATTAGTAAATGACAGCATACATATATACAGGCCTATGAACAGAATATGTCAGCAGATGTTGTAAGTATAAAGGGTAAATATAATATAAGGTAAATATAAAAATATACAAATAAATACAGCAAAAATAAACATTTAAAACAATACTGACAATAAAACAATAAACCAACGACAATAAAGACCATAATTGAGAATACCTCAGCGTGAGTAGGCAGGCCGACTTTGTACAGCAGGCGAAACTCTGAAGTTCCGTCGACCGCCATGGCATCCCTCATCAACGCTGTCTATTACGCCCTTGCCACTCGTCGTAACCCCTCCATCCAGGACGGGAGGCATTTGAAGAGGTGCGGCGCGTCCGCCAACACCCACACCCGCCGGAAAAGACGAGGAGGACGGAAAATAAATGCAAAATAAGATTAACGGTACCTATGAAGTTAATTGTCCACATCCTCCACAAAGTAAGCAAGATGGGCTGCAGGCACTAGCGGATCCAGGGGGGGGGGGGCAAAACGGACATGGCCCCCAAAAACGTCTGAAATCGGCGCAAAATTGACATATTTCCTAATATAGAAGAAAATATAAGCAATTTTTACGAAGAAAAGTTGGTTTTAAATCAGCTATCAATGCATAAGCAAGCGAAATCCGATGAGTTTTGAGAATTGTATGTGACTTTGGAATTTGCCCCCCCCCCCCAAAAAAAAACGAGTACGTAAAATTGAGTGTGCGTGTGTGTGTGTGTGTGTGTGTGTGTGTGTGTGTGTGTGTGTGTGTGTGTGTGTGTGTGTGTGTGCGTGCGTGCGGGTGCGGGTGCGGGTGCGGGTGCGGGTGCGGGTGCGTGTGCGTGTGCGTGTGCGTGTGCGTGTGCGTGTGCGTGTGCGTGTGCGTGTGCGTGTGCGTGTGCGTGTGGGTGTGGGTGTGGGTCTGGGTGTCGGTCGGTTTGTCTGTGTGTCTGTCTGTGTCTTTTCCTGTATGTTTTGTGCAATTTTAAGCCTAAAACTGGGATCCAGGAAACTTTGCACGAGACGTTAATTTGGATTGTTTTCTTGGATCGTATGTTGTGATTACCATCTTCTTGTTTAAAGAAAACTAAAATACATTATATAGCTTTTGTATTGGTAAATACATCGCCGATATTAGTTTTTTGCTGAATCATCGTATTGCGTTTTGGTTTATACTCTCAAAGACGAAAATACGCATCAAACAAAATGTATTGATATACATAGTATGCTTCCCGTTTGCTTAGTAATGCTTCCCGTTTCATAATCGCCACCGTCTTCCCGTTTCAGAGACATAAGAAACTTGCAAACTAAGGCATTCAAATCTCGAGGTGAAAGTTCAAGTATAGTTGTCTTCTTTTTGAATAAGTCTTCTGCAGCCTTTTCTAGTTTGTTGATCCAATACATTTTTTTGGTCACAGTGTTTACATTTTTTAATCCGTTAACATAGTCTTTGGCTTCGTTTTCGATTGTATCAACATCATCAGCTAACCAATCCGTCAGATTAAAATAAGGCCTTTCCATTGCCATCGACTCTGTCTTGTTAAACACACAGGAAATAATATCTAGGACTCTACCGCTTATAAATATTTATATCTCGAATTTTCAGACAAATTATTGCACTCGGCCTTCGGCCACGTGCAATAATTTGTCTGAAAAGTCTCGATATAAATATTTATTTTCGCGGTATCGTCCAAGAACGTATATTCCTGACGCAAGCTAACGTGCCGGCGAGCCCTTTTTTGCCCATTTTGAGAACATCGGATTGTAAACGAAAACAAACTGGAGGGTACACCATGCTGGTACCGATGCTTAAAATCTCGTATTCGTCCCCGTGCCGTTGATCTTTGACCTCTGGATGACTTTTTGCTTTTCCTGACGCATGCTAACGTGCCGGTGAGTCCCTTTTGTCCTTTGCGAGAAAATCGGACGGTAAACGAAAACAATAGAGAGTACACAAGCTGGTACCGAAGCTTAAAATCTCGTATTCGTCCCCGTGACCTTGACCTTTGACCTCTAGGTGATTTTTTTTCCTGACGCAAGCTAATGTGCCGGCGAGTCCCTTTTTGCCCATGGCGAGCAAATCGGAGGGTAAAAACTAGAGGGTACACCATGCGGGTACCGAAGCTTAAAATCTCGTATTCGTCCCCGTGACCTTGGCCTTTAACCTCTAGGTGATTTCGGGGTTTCCTGACACAAGCTAATGTGCCGGCGAGTCCTTTTTTGTCCATTGCGAGCAAATCGGACGGTAAACGAAAAAAACTAGAGGGTACACAAGCTGGTGCCGAAGCTTACAATCTCGTATTCGTCCCCGTGACCTTGACCTTTGACCTCTAGGCAGCGGTGTTTATTTTTCAAAACGGTTGGGGGGGGGGGGGCCGAACACACTGGCGGATCCAGCCTCTCTTCGTGGGGGGGGGGGGACATTTTTTCCGGCTAAAAGGTACCCCCATTTTTTTCTCTGCGGATTTGGGTCGGTCATCTTATTTTGGTATTCGAGCTGAATAAATTTACTTTTCAAATTCACAAAAATGTATTTTGTGGATTTTTTTCCGAAAAAAAAATCAGTTCATTTTTATTTTTGGGGGGGTCAAAGACACAAACTTTCGCGAATCCGAGATAGCCATTTTGAAGAGAATGTCATTTCCTTTCGTTTAACCTTTTTTTTTAATTGCTTCAAAACTATTTTCTACGATTGTTAAAGCATTTATCGTTTTTCCAACAAAAATGACATGACATTCTCTTCAAAATGGTCAACGTCATTATCTCCCAAAATACTACATAAAGTTCATTGCAATTTGGTGAGAAGACGTGGAATTGATGCAGCGTAAGGTACTGCAAATTTGACGTTGATATCTATCATAGTTTTCAAGGTATTGAGAAAATCCGGGAGGGGGGCAGATTCTGACCCCACCGGCGGCGGCCGCGGCGGCTGCACCGGCGGCGCCGCCGGTGCAGCCGCCGCGGCCGCCCTGGCGGTACAACCTAGGAACTGCTTATGTTTTGGCCAATCAGAGAGTAGATTGCCGGCCGGCGCGAGTCGGCGGCGTGGGCAGAGCGTCAGTTGAGTCACACCGCGCCTGGAGGGAGGGTGTTACGCCCGCCCGCCACTTAGCCTATGGCTCTGGTCAGGCCGGCGGCCAGCCGCAGGCCATATAAATTACACCCCACTAGTTTATTATAATACGTATACGTACCTATGCACTTATAAATTATACGAAAGGAAGTCGTGTCTGTAAAGCATGAAGCTGACTATATTGCAGTGGTGTGTGCTCTGAGGTCACCTCTAGTTAGGGTGGCAGGTGCAGGTGAATCAGTGGTGTGTCCTCTGAGGTCAACTCTAGTTAGGGTGGCAGGTGCAGGCGAATCAGTGGTATGTCCTCTGAGATCACCTCTAGTTAGGGTGGCAGGTGCAGGCGAATCAGTGGTGTCTCCTCTGAGGTCACCTCTAGTTAGGGTGGCAGGCAGGCGAATCAGTGGTGTGTCCTATGAGGTCACCTCTAGTTAGGGTGGGACTGGCAAGCATGCAAATCAGTGGTGTGTCCTCTCAGGTCACCTCTAGTTAGAGTGGCAGGTGCAGGCGAATCAGTGGTGTGTCATCTGAGGTCACCTCTAGTTAGGGTGGCAGGTGCAGGCGAATCAGTGGTGTGTCCTCTGAGGTCACCTCTAGTTAGGGTGGCAATGGCAGGCAGGCGAATCAGTGGGCGTCTGTGGATGACAAATATGGTGGATGAAGAAGACGGACAAATCACCATTAAAGGAAATAGTTTGTATATGTATGTGTATATGTGAGCGAGAGAGCGAGAGAGCCAGAGAGCGAGAGCGAGAGCGAGAGCGAGAGCGAGAGCGAGAGCGAGAGCGAGAGAGAGCAAATTGTTTGTTTTTAGACGCAAAGCTCATCAGTCACAAAATAGGGCAAATCTAGTTTAACTTACCGCGCTGACTTATAACGATAGTCATGACCGGTGGCTGTTGTGATACAAAATAGCAAAAGTGGATTCACAGACCATCGACAAGTGCTACACGTGTATACAGACTGCCCAAGTTTTGTAGTGGAATTTTGAAATACCATGGATAATAGCTAATTTACCCATTCAAAAATAAATGCTGAATGAACGTTCAACACCATTGTCTATGGCGGTGGTTTTGTCTTGACGAACACTGAATTGAAGCTTCGAACTTCAATCGAACTCCAATCGATGCGAGCATATCCGTGAATCCAAAATTGACCAAATCCTGAGCAGTTTATAGTCGCTACAGGAAATGTCAAGCATGGTGTCATGTTAACGCGATACACGATAAATCGTGTTTACGAGTGAGCTGATCCTTGTGACCATTTGTGTGTATTCCTTCTTGTAGAAATATAACGACATCGTCATTAGTAAATGACAGCATACATATATACAGGCCTATGAACAGAATATGTCAGCAGATGTTGTAAGTATAAAGGGTAAATATAATATAAGGTAAATGTAAAAATATACAAATAAATACAGCAAAAATACACATTTAAAACAATACTGACAATAAAACAATAAACCAACGACAATAAAGACCATAATTGAGAATACCTCAACGTGAGTAGGCAGGCCGACTTTGTACAGCAGGCGAAACTCTGAAGTTCCGTCGACCGCCATGGCATCCCTCATCAACGCTGTCGATTACGCCCTTGCCACTCGTCGTAACCCCTCCATCCAGGACGGAAGGCATTTGAAGAGGTGCGGCGTGTCCGCCAACACCCACACCCGCCGGAAAAGACGAGGAGGACGGAAAATAAATGCAAAATAAGATTAACGGTACCTATGAAGTTAATTGTCCACATCCTCCACAAAGTAAGCAAGATGGGCTGCAGGCACTAGCGGATCCAGGGGGGGGGGGGGGCAAAACGGACATGGCCTCCAAAAACGTCTGAAATCGGCGCAAAATTGACATATTTCCTAATATAGAAGAAAATATAAGCAATTTTTACGAAGAAAAGTTGGTTTTAAATCAGCTATCAATGCATAAGCAAGCGAAATCCGATGAGTTTTGAGAATTGTATGTGACTTTGGAAGTCACTATCTCTTTATTTATCTCCCAAAATACTACATAAAGTTCATTGCAATTTGGTGAGAAGACGTGGAATTGATGCAGCGTAAGGTACTGCAAATTTGACGTTGATATCTATCATAGTTTTCAAGGTATTGAGAAAATCCGGGAGGGGGCAGATTCTGACCTCCCCCCCCCCCCCCCCAGCAGAGCGCGGGTTAAAGCCCAGGCTACACTATGCGTGATTTCCTGAAAATCACGTGCGTGTTATCCGTGTTGTCTGGATTTGCGTGACAGAGCAAGTTCAGCTGATAGTAAATGCATTGGGTGAGCTACACTGGCACATCACGCAGATCCCGGATGAACGCCAAGGATATTCCGCAGACACGTCACGGCCGGAACGATGAAAAGTTCAAAATTCTGAACTTGTGTTTTCCGAGATTACGTGTTACAGGGTTTTATCATTTTGCTTGATTTCGCGTATTGTAGTCTATACTAGACCTAAACTTGAATAATATGTGACGAGTATCGTGGCGGAAGATGAATGAAGAAGCGTTTGAGCAAATTGTGAGTGTTGATACTTGTGTTGAAGCTGGTAGATATTTATGCAGTGGTTGATCGATTACAAAATACAGTGGTTTATCCATTTTCCGTGCGTGATTTGCTTGACCGGCAGATCCCAGACGTCAAGGAAGTTCTGCAAGCACGGAGAACACGCGCGTGATTTCCTTGACAATCACGCATAGTGTAGCCTGGGCTTTATTAGTGTCACCGGGGCTGCTTGAATTGCATCAGGTGCGCTGTTTTGTCTATCATTGCAAGCTAGGGATACATACAAACTTCAAATTCAATCGCTCGAGAGAAGAAAAAAAATCAGTTTTTATGAAGTTTTCTCCTAAGATCATTGTTTTTCACTTTCGAGCAGGGAACGCGGGGGGGGGGGGGCGGGGACATACTTGTATTGCATGCACCTCCCAGATTCCTGTGGGGAGGGCATTTGCCCCTGATGCCCCCCTTCCCTTGCGAAATTTTCCGTTTTTTTACTTTGGATAGCTGGATTTTGACTGGTGCAAGGACAATTTTTACGATTTTACGGAAAATTGGAAATCTGCGGGGAGGGGGGATACTTGTATTGAATCCCCCCCCCCTGGATCCGCCAGTGGCCGAACGAAACATTTTAAAGAAATTGTAGGCAACTTGTACAATGGACAGTATTTGTAATTAATTCATAATGCAAAAAACAGACGAAATCTCATTAGTTTTGGAATTCTGTCGGACGGCCCCTCAAACCAACGTTTTGGGCCGGTCTGCTTCCGCCAGAAGGCCCGAGTCCTTACTTGAAACCCTTACTTAGTAAAACCGCAATGTTAACCTGCCATTGACTGGGCGGGGGGGGGGCAAATATCTCCCCCGACGAATTTTCGCTATAGCTCAAAAACCAATAGCGGCATCAACGTGAAACTTTGGGTACCTTCTCCTACACCAATTTTATGTCTTCTGTGCATAAATGAAGCAATTTTGTCGAAAAAATCGAGATATAACGAATTTAGTGACGTCACTACAAACGAGTTTGGCGAAGAAAAAAATCAGCTAAACTTTCAGAGATCATACACATACAAAGTCTTTCTTTTTTACCAAAATGCAATACAAAAACGTCAGCAAATAGCAAATGGCAAAGGCTACAAAATAGATTCTCGGATTTGTGAAAACTCTGGTTTTTGACCACTAAAAAACATTTAAAAGAAATACATAAAAAACTGTTTCTTCGTGAAAATGCCCTAAAAATCAAGCATTTCGAATATGTTTCAAATTCACCGGATTTCGCATCTTTATACATAAAGAGGTGATTTAAAACAAACTTTTCTTAGTAAAAGCTGCGTAAACTTTCTTTTGAAATAGGAAACGTGTCAATTTGTTGCCCATTTCAGACGGTTTGGGAGGCTTGGCCGCTTTGCCATGTCCGTGAAGTTAGCGTCATCGTCATCACACAACTCCAGCGTCAACTTTTGATTTCCCCAAACTTCGTGTATAGGTCAATCAGATAATGCTGATTATAAAAATCAAGTCCATTGTGCGATAAGGATTGACCTTCCAGGTCAAATTTCAGGTAAAAAGACGGGGAACGCGCAGGAGCCTCAAGTTACCGTCCAATTTGATTAAAATGGCCTCAAACGATTCCTTGGGTCAAAATCTATCGTGAGCGAGACTTTCAGGTTTCCAGGTCATGACATTTCAGGTCAAATTTCAGGCAAAATGACGGGGAACGCGCTGGAGCCTAAAGTGACCGTCCGATTTGCTTAAAAATGGTCGCAAACGATTCCTTGGGTCAAAATTTAGCGTGAGCGAGACTTTCAGGTCCTGACCTCAAAGGTCAAATTTCAGGTCAAAGGACAGGGAACAGCGTTAACGGTTGATTTCCTCCAAACTTCGTGCATAGGTGAATCAGACCATGCCGATTCCAAAAATCAAGTATATTTTGCAATAGCCATTGACCTTCTAGGTCAAATTTGAGGTCAAACGAAGGGGAACGCGCTGGAGCCTAAAGTTACCGTCCGATTTGCTTTAAAATGGTATCAAACAATTCCCTGGGTCAAACTCCAGCGTGAGCGAAACTGCCATGTCCTGACCTTCAAGGTCAAATTGCAGGTCAAAGGACAGAGAACAGCATTAACGGTTTATTTCCCCCAAACTTCGTGCATAGGTCAATCAGACCATGCTGATTCCAAAATCAAGTCCATTTTGCGATAACGATTGACTTTCTAGGTCAAATTTGAGGTCAAACGAAGGGGAACGCACTGGAGCCTAAAGTTACCATCCGATTGGCTTTAAAATAGTCTCAAACGATTTATTGGGTCAAAATCTAGCGTGAGCGAGACTTTCAGGTCCTAACCTTAAAGGTCACATTTCAGGTTATATGACAGGGAACAGCGTTAACGGTTGATTTCCCCCAAGCTTCGTGCATAGGTCAATCAGACCATGCTGATTCAAAAAATCAAGTCCATTTTGCGATAGCGATTGACCTTCTAGGTCAAATTTGAAGTCAAGCGAAGGAAAACGCACTGAAGCCTTAAGTTACCGTCCAATTTGCTTTAAAATGATCTCAAGCGATTCTTTGGGTCGAAATCTAGCGTGAGCGAGACTGTCAGGTTTCCAGGTCATGACCTTTCAGGTCAAATTGCAGGTCAAAGGACAGTGAACGCGCTGAAGCCTATAGTTACCGTCAGATTTGCTTAAAAATGGACTCAAACGATTCCTTGGGTCAAAATCTAGCGAGAGCAAGACTGTCAGATTTCAAGGTTATGTCCTTCCAGGTCAAATTTCCGGTCAAAGGACGGAGAACGAGATGAAGCCTAAAGTTACGGTCCGCTTTGCTTTAAAATGGTCTGAAAGGATTCTTTGGGTCAAAATCTAGCGTGAGCAAGACTTTCAGGTTTCCAGGTCATTGCCTTTTAGGTCAAATTTCAGGTCAAAGGACGGGGAACGCGCTGGAGCCTAAAGTCCCCGTCCGATTTGCATTACAATGGTCTCAAACGATAACTTGGGTCAAAATGAGCGAGACTTTCAGGTCCTAATTTTTCAGGTCAAATTTCAGGTCAAAGGACAGGGAACAGTGTTAAAGGTTGATTTCCCCCAAACTTCATGCATAGGTCAATCCGACCAAGGTGATTCCAAAAATCAAGTCCATTTTGCAATACCGATTGACCTTCTAGGTCTAATTTGAGGTAAAATGAAGGGGAACGTGCTGGAGCCTAAAGTTTCCGTCCGATTTGCTTTAAAATGGTCTCAAACGATTCCTTGGGTCAAAATCTAGTGATAGCAAGACTGTCAGGTTTTAAGGTTATGTCCTTCCAGGTCCAATTTCAGGTCAAAGGACGGGAACGAGTGGGAGCCTAAAGTTACCGGCCGATTTGCTTTAAAATGGTTTCAAACGATTTCTTGGGTCGTTTGAGACCATTTTAAATGAAATCGGACGGTAATTTTAGGCTCCAGCTCGTTCCTCGTCCTTTGACCTGAAATTTGACCTAGAAGGACATGGCCTTGAACTCTGAAAGTTTCACTCATGTTAGACTTTGAACCAAGGAATCGTTTGAGACCCCTTTGAAGCAAATCGGACTGTAACTTTAGGCTCCAGCGCGTTCCCTGTCCTTTTACCTGAAATTTTACCTGAAAGGTAAAAACCTGGAAACCTGAAAGTCTCGCTCACGCTAGATTTCGAACCAGAGAATCGTTTGAGATCATTTTAAAGCATATTAGACGGTAACTTTAGGCTCCAGCGCGTTCCCCTTTGTTTGACCTCAAATTTGACCTAGGTCAATCGCTATCGCAAAATAGACTTGATTTTTTGGAATCAGCCTGGTCGGGTTGACCTATGCATGAAGTTTGGGGAAAATCAACCGTTAACACTGTTCCCTGTCTTCTGACCTGAAATTTGACCTTAAAGGATAGGACCAGAAATTTGAAGTTTGACCTCAAATGGTCAAAATCTAGCGTGAGCGAGACTGTCAGGTTTCAAGGTTATGTCCTGCCAGGTCCAATTTCAGGTCAAAGGACGGGGAACGAGCTGGAGCCTAAAGTAACCGGCCGATTTGTTTCAAACGATTTCTTGGGTCGTTTGAGACCATTTTAAAGCAAGTCGGAGGGTAATTTTAGGCTCCAGCTCGTTTCACGTCCTTTGACCTGAAATTTGACCTGGAAGGACATAACCTTGAAACCTGACAGTATCGCTCATATTAGATTTTGACCCAAGTAATCGTTTAAGACCACCTTTAAGCAAATCAGACGGTAACTTGAGGCTCTAGCGCGTTCTCCATCTTTTGACCTGAAATTTTACCTGAAAGGTAAAAACCTGGAAACCTGAAAGTCTCGCTCACGCTAGATTGTGACCCAAGGAATCATTTGAGACCATTGTAAAGCAAATCGGGCAGTAACTTTAGGCTCCAGCGCGTGTCCCTTCGTTTGACCTCAAATTTGACCTGGAAAGTCAAACGCTATCGCAAAATGAACTTCATTTTTGGAATCAGCATGTTCTGATTTACCTATGACGAAGTTTGGGGAAGCAACCGTTAACGCTGTTCCCTGTCCTATGACCTGAAATTTGACCTTAAAGGTCAGGACCTGAAAGTCTCGCTCACGCTAGATTTTGTCCCAAGGAATCGTTTGAGACCATTTTAAAGCAAATCGGCCGGTGGTTACTTTAGGCTCCAGCTCGTTCTCCGTCCTTTGACCTGAAATTGGACCTGGAAGGACATAACCTTGAAATCTGACAGTCTCGCTCACGCTAGATTTTGACACAAGGAATCGTTTGGACCATTTTTAAGCAAATCGGACGGTAACATTAGGCTTCAGCGCGTTCTCCGTCCTTTGACCTGAAATTTGACCTGGAAGGACATGACCTTGGAACCTGACAGTCTCGCTCACGCTAGATTTTGACCCAAGTAATCGTTTGAAACCACTTCTAAGAAAATCAGACGGTAACTTTAGGCTCCAGCGCGTTCCCCGTTCTTTGACCTGCAAGATGATGACTTGGAAATCTGAATCTTGCTCACGCTAGATTTTGACCCAAGGAATAGTTTGAAACCATTTTAAAGCAAATCGGACGGTAACTTTAAGCCCCAGCACGTTTCCCTTCGTTTGACCTGACATTTGTACTGACAGGTCATGACCTGGAAACCTGAAGGTCTTGCTCACGCTAGGTTTTGACCCACGGAATCGTTTGAGATCATTGTAAAGCAAATCGGACGGAAACTTTAGGCTCCAGCACGTTCCCCTCTTTAGGCTCCAGCACGTTCCCCTTCGTTTGACCTCAAATTTGACCTAGAAGGTCAATCGGTATCGCAAAATGGACTTGATTTTTGGAATCAGCATGGTCGGATTGACCTATGCATGAAGTTTGGGGAAATCAACCGTTAACACTGTTCCCCGTCCCTTTGACCTGAAATTTGATCTGGAAGGACATAACCTTGAACCTGGCTGTCTCGCTCTCGCTAGATGTCGACCCAAGGAATCGTTTGAGACCATTTTTAAGCAAATCAGACGGTCACTTTAGGCTTCAGCGCGTTCCCTGTCCTTTGACCTGAAAGGTCATGACCTGGGAACTTGAAAGTCTCGCTCACGCTAGATTTCGACCCAAAGAATCGTTTGAGAGCATTTTAACCAGCGCACTGCAGGAGCTTTGCACCGAACACGAACTGCAGGGGGGGGGGTGATTTCCGCCCCCCCCCCTGAGATCTCGAAAAACTACGCAACGTAGCGAGAAGCGGAAAAAGGCATTTGATAGCTTCATACATGTTCTATCGAAAGTATTTCAGTGTGTCTTTTAGGTCAGGTTAAAATTGAGGTCACCAGAGGTCATCAAAGGTCAAATTTTCCAATTTGTTTTCCTGTTTTAGGATATCGCTTCAGAAAATTCCCATATATCTCAGAAACGATGATAGTTAGAAACAAACGGAAAAAAGCAAACGCCAGCCAGTGAAATTTATAATCGCTAAGGTGTCCTCAGATTTGATCTCAGGTCAATATTGAGGCTCCAGAGGTCAAAAAGGGGAAAATGCCGTTTTTTTTTGCAAATCTGTTTGCTATCAACTTTTTACGTAATAAAGATAACGGAAAACTGTTTACGCCATTGTGTTTATCTTGTCAAGGCGCTTTGAAAGATATAATATGGTGACCTTGTTAAGTCAACTTAACAATTTGACCTAAGGTCAAGGTCAAGTGGTGACCCAAATAGAGCATGTTGCATATGGGAAGACGTGTCTCGACGAGGCAAACACATTGATGTCTGTTTTACTTCTCTATCTTCATTATGTCAAGAGTTATTGACACAAAAGTGATTGTGACCTCGCATGACCTCAAATGACCCAATAGGGGTCACTGAACAAAACTTACAACTTGGATCATCAAGAATATCCTATAATAACATGATCCAGAAGTAATTGGACTAGCATCATGCATATCCTTGAACTAGGAAGCATTTGTATATTTCCCATTGACTTATTATGGGAGGTTACGAAATTGATCTGACCTTAGGTAACCGATATCAAAATTCCGAGATAAAGGAATTGTAAGTACTGATGCAACTCATGACATCCTGTAAGTTTCAACCTGATCGGTGAAAAACTCTGGCTTTGGCACAACTGCAAACAATTTTGGTGGTGGGGTCACTTGACCTGGTTTGGTGACCTGACCTGAGATGACCCGAGTATATTTTGTTCTCAAAGTGTGCGCTATTGATGTCCTAACAGTTGTACCCAAAACCCGGCGGCGCTGCCACCGCCGCCGTTTTCTCGCTATCTTTGAAAAAACCTGAGGGGGGGGCGGAAATCAACCCCCCCTGCAGTCGCGGGGTTAAAGCAAATTGGGACGGTAACTTTAGGCTCCAGCGCGTTCCCCTTCGTTTGACCTCAAATTTAACCTAGGTCAATCGCTATCACAAAATGGACTTGATTTTTTGGAATCAGCATGTTCTGATTGACCTATGCACGAAGATTGGGGGAAATCAACAGTTAACGTCCTATAACCTGAAATGTGACCTTTAAGGCCAGGACCTGAAAGTCTCGCTCACACATTTGTACCCAAGGAATCGTTTGAGACCATTTTAAAGCAAATCGGACGGTAACTTTAGGCTCCAGCGCGTTCCCCTTTGTTTGACCTGAAATTTGTACTGAAAGGTCATGACCTGGAAACCTGAAAGTCTCGCTCACGCTAGATTTTGACCCAAGGAATCGTTTGAGACCATTTTAAAGCACAGCGGACGGTAACTTTAGGCTCCAGCGAATTCTCTTTCGTTTGACCTCAAATTTGACCTAGAAGGTCAATGGCTATTGCAAAATAGACTTGATTTTGGATTCAGCATGGTTTTATTGACCTATGCACGGAATTTGGAGGAAATCATCCGTTAACGCTGCTCCCTGTCCTTTTACCTGAAATTTGACCTTAAAGGTCAGGACCTGAAAGTCTTGCTAACGCTAGACTTTGACCCAACGAATTGTTTGAGACCATTTTAAAGCAAATCGGACGGTAACTTTAGGCTTCCAGCGAATTCTCTTTCGTTTGACCTCAAATTTGACCTAGGTCAATGGCTATTGCAAATAGACTTGATTTTGGATTCAGCATGGTTTTATTGACCTATGCACGGAATTTGGGAGGAAATCATCCGTTAACGCTGTTCACTGTCCTTTGATCAGAAATTTGACCTTTCAAGGTCAGGACCTGAAGTCTCGCTCACGCTAGATTTTGACCCAAGGAATCGTTTGAGACAATTTTGAAGCAAATTAGACGGTAACTTTAGGCTCCAGCGCGTTCTCCGTCCTTTGCCATGAAATTTGACCTGTAAGGTCAATCCCTATCGCAAAATGGACTTGATTTTTGGAATCAGCATTGTCTGATTTACCTATACACGAAGATTGGGGAAAATCAAAAGTTGACGCTGGAGTTGTGTGATGACGATGACGCTAACTTCACGGACATCGCTTTGCCCCATTTGATCCGCCAGCGGCCAAAAACATTGGGGGGGGGGGGGAGTGGGTACCACTGGGGGGGGGGCGAGGGTACCATTGGGGGAGGGGCGAACTCAACATGGGGGGGGGGGGGGAGGAGGGCGAGGGCCACCCCAAAAGTATATAAATCGACACCTATTGCTCTAGGTGATTTGTTTTTTTCCTTACGCAAGCTGGGGTGCCGGCGTGTCGTTTAAGCCCCTTTGTCGATTAAATCGGACAGTAACGAAACAATTAGAGGGTACCCCGTGCGATGACATTGCAATGACCTCTGGAAGTCAAACCGTTCGTCCTAGGTCAAAATGGATTGTATATTTGTGCATAACTCGATGAGAACGACCACGCATAGTGGAGCCTGGGCGGCTCCACTATGAGGATCGTTCCGGAAAGTACGCACGGTTTTTGCAAGTTTGCGTCTTTTGCGTACCGTTTTTTTGACACCGTCCTGATTTGCGTAGTATAGTGTTGAAATGGTAATGAGACTGATCCTTTTGATGAATACGCATCAGTGCTTGAGTACTCAGGCTTACAAGTAGTCAGGGATTTCACGTGGGTCAATAGTCAATAGTTTA